>OW388305.1:50689348-50861848 GCA_936450465.1 Gibbula magus | reverse complement strand
ACTTTCAAAGAATGTAGTATACAATTCCATAGAGAGACCAAACATTAAGATACTGACTGTTAACTATTATGAAAGTAGAGGCAGATACTTAAAGTGAGGTAGGCGACGAAACGTGATAATGGCGACGGCGAGGATGATAGTGTGAATTATGTTGATAATAAGAGTCACGATTGTCGATGCTGTTGTTAATTTTAGTTATACTGGTGTTGTTGGTGGTGATGGCGATGATGATGTTATGATGCTGATGACGATGCCGCTGATGTTTGTGATGATATCGATGATAAACATGATCACGTTTATGCATGATTACGACGACGCTCGTACAACGTACGTAACGAATTTACACGTTAAATAAAAGCTGTCGCCTTCGCGTACTCTCCATACAGTGGCTACTGACGATTATGTTGCAGCCGACGACAACAATGTTGCAACTGTTTATGTTGGTGCTGATTATTCTGCTTCTATAGACAAAGAGGATGAGGACAACACTTTGTTTGATCCTAACCATTATCACTTTATAATCTAGTAATATTACACCCGAAGTGTAGGACTTGGACAATATTTCATTTCTGGTAAATTTAGTATTTCAGTAATTTTGATAAAGGTTGATATTAATGTTATACACATTTGGGCGCTCCGAAGATTGGTTGTAATGCTACGGCACTTTGTAAGATAGTCTCCGTTCATAGGCTTCATGAACAAAACCAACTTTGCAAATAGATTAACATTAATTCACTCTATTTAACATTTCATTACGGTAACCTTAGTGACTTACGATTTCCTTAGTGACTTACGATCTCCTTAATGACTTACGATCTCCTTTGTGACTTACGATCTCCTTAGTGACTTACGATCTCCTTATAGTGACTTACGATCACCTTAGTGACTTACGATCTCCTTAGTGACTTACGATCCCCTTAGTGACTTACGATCGCCTTAGTGACTTACGATCCCCTTAGTGACTTACTATCTCCTTAGTGACTTACGATCTCCTTAGTGCTGTGTGAGAAGAAGCTCAGACTTTTACATTCAAGTCAAAACAAGTCAATTACAATTTAGCAAGTAGGAGTAGGCCTATAGATTATATAGAATATAAAATAACGAAACTTATAGACTCATTTTTCTATTCTAGTTTTTAACATTATGACATTTCAGCCGAAATGTTTATTTTAGAGTCTAAACGTTAAGCGTGACTGCCCTCTATGAGAGAAGACACTGGTTAATTTACGACACGCAAGCTGAACAGAACCGGCGAAACTGGAATCTCCGTATTCAGAATAAGATGCGCAGTATGAGTGACTTACGATCTCCTTAGTGACTTACGATCGCCTTAGTGACTTACGATCTCCTTAGTGACTTACGATCTCCTTAGTGACTTACGATCTGTTTACGAAATGTTTATTTTAGAGTCTAAACGTTAAGCGTGACTGCCCTCTATGAGAGAAGACACTGGTTAATTTACGACACGCAAACTGGAATCTCCGTATTCAGAATAAGATGCGCAGTATGAAACTAGAACATTTTATTCCTTTTGGGAACTCTTTTCATATTGCTTTTATTACATCCGAGGTAACCAATAGGATATTCCAAAGTTTTAAGGAAGAATGGTGAGCGAGCGTGGAGAATCCCAACAGCAAGCATGGATACGGTGGAAACAAATTACGGTTATATATCTAGCACTTTTAAGTTTTCTTATGGAGTCAAGGTAGGTAGGTAGGTAGGTGGAATTAAGGGCGACGTTGGGCCAACAAATGGCCTATATGCGCCCGGCATATAAAAGGATTAAAAAGATTAGAAAATAATTATACAAGAGGTTAAAAAAGATTCATATGCAGTCATATTTGCCCGTATTGCATACGTAATCTAAAAGGGCTCTTTGAATGTCACCATACAGCAGGTTTTCTCCAAGAATAGACCTCAGATCGAAGGTACTTGATCTTGATGATACCACCTCTATAAGTTCTTGACGATGGATATTATGTCCCTCGCACTCAATTAAAAAATGAAAAACAGTTTCTGGGTAATTGCCAGCACAATCCTGACACATTGGAGATTTATCCTTGTCTAAAATGTGTTTGTATGCATTTAAGCCACAGTGGCCGAGTCTTAATCGAGTCAAAACGACTTCATCTCTTCTCTTTTGACGACGAATCTTTACATGCTTATTGACTTTAGGGCATAAGTTGTACATATGTCTGGCATTGGTGCCATGTTCCCAGTCACTTTGCCACATTTGGCAAATTGCTTTATGTATAACAGTGAAGTAATCTTTTGGGATTGGCAAATAGTCCAATACGTTGACTTAATTGTGCTTTTGTTAGAGCAGACTTGGCAAGTTGATCTGCTCTCTCATTACCACTGAGACCCACGTGTGCTGGTACCCATACAATATCACAACTGATATATACGGTATTCAAAAAGGTGTCTAAATAAAATATATCGTATAATATATCAATTCGTTGGCCTTGCACTCCGAATTGATATGGAGTCAAGTCTTATCTGCAGAGTTCTCTCCCCTTTTCCTGTCGTCGTGCCCTGGCACAGTTTAGATGCGGTGTTGCCCCTCTGCGGGTGGAGACAGGGACATATACGAATTTACCTTTAGCTGAGAGAGTGTGTTTTAACTGTAATCAGTGTGTGGAAGATGAATGTCATGTGTTATTGCAATGTCCTGTGTATGCTGATCTTAGAGCGGTTCTTTTATCAAAATGTATCAACATCTGTGATAGTTTTAACTGTTTAAGCGCCTGTGCCAAAGACTCGTTTATATTGTCCAATCCTTTTATTGTACTTTTATCGGCCAAAATCTGCAAACGTATTTTAGAAAAAAAGAAAGAGTCTTTTATATAATAATTCGTAATATATCTTATGTGTCTTAATGTTATTTTGTATATATACCAATTTAATGTGTCTCTCGCAACCCTCAATGGGTGGCTCGTCAATATCTTAAATGTATATATATTTATGTATTTTGTGCAATATTGTTCGAGGTGAGACCTAAATAACTTATCTGTCTGTCTGTCTGTCTGTCCGCCATGGACAGCATGCCAACGTGGTCCAGTTAATCGAAGTGTGAAGAATCATCCATCAAAAGTCGGTTGTGATTGTGCCCTCGGCGTCCGTCTCTCAACATTGTTCCTTTTTATGATAATACATCAACTAACAGTCATTAGTCATTATTTTGATTATACGGTTCTGTACATGCTTTGCAAATACATTTATGTACAATGTTAACTTCCAACCGCAAGGCATAACTCTTGCCAGTCTCCATAACTAGCTGATTTAAGCCTTGCCGCGTTTCCTTAAAGGCGCTGTAGCACGTTTTTTGCATATTATGTTTTCTCAAATTTGCAAGTTATTATCAAAGTAAATACAATTCCATCTCGTTACATGACCTGATGAGGCGTATCCATTAAAAACTGTCTTCTGAATTGGAAGAAAAAGGTGCGTACAGCGACAATTGTGTTGAACTTTCAGTATGAGACGTATAGCTGAAGGACTCAAGCGATGTTGAGAGTTCATACAGCAAGATGTTGACCACTCCATCACGGTGTTATAATTAAAACACTACTCTGAGTGTTTAGGTGTCGCTAAATCAGTCAGAACACGTAAACTGCCTTCAAGCGGCCATTTAAAATGTGAATATTAACCAAACCATGTACATTCGTTTTAAAGGTACATCCATGGTGTTGTTGGGGGTCATATATGCCAAACGTTATTAACGGTCTTACTTTATCGAGAAGTACCAACTGTTACCGAAAACTACCATTTTGAGGATACTCGACTTAGTATATTGACGATATGAAGGTAGAAGTGTCGATTTTTGATCGAAAACCGGACAATGCACCGCGTTTGGCGCGCGCCAATGAGTCAAACGTAATTTTGGAATCTTATTTAAAACAGATAAAATAAAACATTTGGGTTTATAATGTTTGATAGGTCATATAACTACTGTGCGTGTAAATAGGACATGCACTTTCGGTTTCTGCACATGCATAATGATGTTACTCGATTTTAATTGGTAAGTTAGTAATTATGATATATTTGGCGATTGGGGATGAATATGCAAGCTTAGTGAATTTGTTTGTATTGTAAACAGCACATATGGTGTGTTCGAACGTATTAAAGCCAAATCAAACTTTATGAAACACAATGGATGCACCTTTAAAGTCTTTTTATTATTGACCAACGAGTGTTATTTCGTGATTGTTAACACTTATTTACATATGCGTGAGAGCACTTTATTTCAGGAATATCAACGTGCTACAGCGCTTTTAAAGGGGCTTTTCTAATTGTATCGCAGCATCCGCCGTCTTGTTTTTGCAAGTACGTGAAATGAAAACACGCTAATTTTACACCTTTCTGATAATTAAAATCTATAATGATATAATAATCACACAGTAACACGTCACATATAATATTACTCATAAACAATAATGTATGTCGTAGAGAAGTTTTCTCCGCTCGTAGCGCCGATGAATGGCTTCAGTTCTCATTGTTTCAATTTTTAACAAGTGTGCGCTTGTCAAATATAAAGTCATCAAAATATGTTCTTTATTAATATATTTAAATTGGAATGTGTTTAATCTAGTACTTATAACATATATGTGTAAACGGGAATATCCTCTCGAATTTCGTTTCCACATAAAATACCCAGATATGGCCCACTATGACTATGCATTGCAGGTGCAGCGCTCCATTGTCTTAGCACGCCAAAGTGAGGGAAATACTGCAAGGCTAAATCAGCCAGGAATGAAGACTGGCAAGAGTTATGTGAGTTGGTACAATGATATTGAAATTCAAAATTGGCATTCCAGAATCACAACATCATCTTTTCTAAAAGTTATGACGTCGTAGGGGTAAGACATGGGTGAGAGCGGCTCTGACAAAATCTATCAGCATCCGATAGAATGACAAACACCCGAAAACAAAATCGGTCTAAACACAATAAAGAAACAACAAAGGACCATCAGTCACAAAAATTAGACGCTTTCGTTGTAACGAGGTCGAAAGGAAACGAAAATTTGGAAGTACAGGACGAATCGACAGACAACGTGGTCAGCAAGATGGCGACGCCGAAACATGTCGAAAATGTGGACGAACTAACTAAACGAATGCAAGAGTTACTACAAAACCAAACAGAAGAAATTAAAGAACAAATACATGATGTCAAACGAGAAATAAAAGATTTCGACACAAAAGTTTGTGACATTCTGAAGGCTGTACATATCAACGAGACGGCGATAACAGAAAACAAAACAGAAATTGCTAAACTGAAAGCTGAACTTGACAACGTGAAACGAGCCCTATTGAGGCAGGAAGCATATTCACGCAAAAATTCCTTGCTCGTGTATGGGATTCCCGACGACCGCGACCCATTTACAGCAATATTATAACTCTTTGAAAACTTGTTACAGGTTGACAACGCGAAGAACATTCAGTACGATAACATACATAGGTTGAATAGAATCAGCACGGATCCTGCAAACTTTCGACCTGATATGCCAAAGCCCATTGCTGTACGCTTTCTCTAAGCGTTGGATAAACAACGAGTGTTTCAGGCATCCTTGAAGGCATCGAAGTTACTTAGAAACAAGAAGATTAGTGTGCGAACAGATTTACCAGTTATCATGAAAAAACAGAGGGGGAAACTCGCCAACAAAGCCTTCGAACTTCGAAGTACAAGCAAGTGCCAGACGAGGATACTCGAAAGGGATCTTAATCTCCGCTTTAAAATGAGAGGGTCAGCGAAGGAACCATGGACCCTTGTCGAAGAAATTAAGAACTAGACTAGTGCCAAAAAAAACAGCTTTAAAACGTTTGTTTATACAGACTCTCGATTTAAGTTATTTTTATGTGTTTGGAAGACATTCCAAAATTTGGATTTATTTGTGATTATTCATGGATCATATGACCTCCGAATTTACAGTGAGTATATATATAATCATATTGTTTATAATGCTTACTGCATATACATTTTCTGAATTGATATTTGGACAATAATGCACAAATAACCTTCTCAAGACTTTCAAGTATCATACTTTGTGAGCAATGATGTTTACTTTTATAAAATATTACATTTATTTGGGAATATTCATGTATTTTCTAACTTGCATTGATTAAAACTCACTGTTGTCTTTTTTTTCCCCCTTTGTATTTCTGTTCAGTAAAGCCTACTGTAATACATTCTCTGATACGAAATGTGTATAGACATTTGATGATATCACTTTCGCTAGCATTGTGAAGTTGTGAATCTCCTATGAATACTGCAGTAGCGTAAAATGTGTGCAAAACCCACAAGCTGATGTGATTTTGTTTCTACTAAGACTATGTTTTTTTATTTATAAAACATTGGGATGTGTCTTGGTTTTTTTAGTTTTTTTGTTTTTTGAGGGTTTAAAAATTTTTTTTATGTTAGATAACGTGTGAAACTAGAAAGGTTTCCCATTGGTTTACAGGTTACCACTAATCACATGTTTAGGTCACATGACCGTACAACGATCACATGACTAGTTGTTATTGTCAACAAATCACTATTTTTTGGTATTCTCCTTGTACTGTAAAAGTGATTACTAAATGGTATTCATGAGTATACTGTTTACTGTGTTATAAGTGAAATCATTCTACATGCATTTATGAAACTAATCAAATCTTGAAGAAAGTAAATAGTTTTAAATGTACCTCAGACCAGACAGCTATCTAAATGTGATACCACTGGGTTTCATAATTTTATTTTACTTCAAAATTTTTGCTGATTATATATTTAAAAAAATTATATGGAAATGCTATGTTCTCACACCTTCTCAAATTTTCCCACCAACTCCATGCAACCTTTCATGGAAGTCAGAAATGTAGAAGTGTGCAAAATGTTTTCTTTTCTTTTCTTTTGTTATTGTTGTGCAGAAAAAATCCTTGTAAGCAAAAATATAAACTCAGAACAAACATTAATACCAATGCCCAAAATCTTGCAAATAGCTTATGTAAATACTCCTTACAATTTTTCTAATGGATGAACAAAAAGAGAAATTAAAGATAATCTCTTTAAATTGTAGAGGACTAAATAGTTGTACTAAGAGAAAACAGGTCTTCAGATTCCTAAGACAAAAAAAGGCTTATATATACTGTCTTCAAGATGTCCATTTTACATCTGATCAAGAACAATTTATTAAACAACATTGGGGGTATAGATAATGTTATTTTAGTCACTTCAAAAGCAATGCGAGAGGAACCGCTATTCTTTTAAATAATAACTTTGAATTCAAAATATTACATGAACAAACTGATAACGAAAATGGAAATTATATCTTATTAAAGATGAAAATCAATGATATTGAGTATACAATTGTTAATATATATGGACCAAACCAAGACTGCCCAGACTTTATTATATCAATAAAGGACATGTTAGAAACACTAGAAAGCGATAGATATATTATATGCGGAGATTGGAACATAATACTTGACAGTAACCTAGACACCTATAATTATAAGCATATCAATAACCCCAAAGCTAGACAAGAATTACTTGATACCATTGACTTGTTGGATTTAAAAGACCCATGGAGGGAATCAAACCCATTCGAAAAACGTTTTACTTGGAGACAACCAAATCCTCTCAAACAATCCAGACTTGACTACTTTCTTGTCTCACATAATCTTATGCAATCTGTTACTCATACAGATATATCTCCAAGTATTAACTCTGATCATTCAATGATCTCGCTAAGTATATCTTTAGGAGATACAGCTAGAGGAAAAGGCTTCTGGAAGTTCAATAACTCACTATTATCTGATGCAAATTACGTGAAGAAAGTAAAATTAAAAATAAAAGATACTTTACAGCAGTATGAGGTTAAAAACAAATTTGAAAACGAAGAAATATCATATACAATTAATGACCAACTACTGTGGGAGATTTTACTATTAGAAATCAGAGGTTTCACTATTTACTACTCTTCAACAAAAAAAAAGATAACAGCAAATAAAGAACAAGAACTTGAAAATAGACTAAAATAGTTAGAAATTGAACTTGATGCAGACTTAAAGAACAAGGCGGATACACTTGAACAGGTTAATAAAGTAAGATATGAATTGGAAGAGATAAATAAACAAAAGACAAAAGGACTTTACATAAGATCAAAAGCAAAATGGATTGAACAAAGAGAAAAACCAACTAAATACTTTCTACAACTAGAAAGTAGAAACTTTCTAAATAAATCTATAAGAGAATTAGAAAAGAATGATGGCTCCACAATAAGAAATCAATCTGAAATATTAGAAGAAACCAAAATATTTTACAAAAAACTATACTCAAGGGAAAACTGTACAGAAACTAAATTAGAAGAATTATTCATGGAAGGAGAGGTACCAAAATTATCAGATGCCGATGCCCAATCCTTGGAGGGTAAAATAACTTACGAAGAAACCCTTGTAGCTCTTAAAAATATGAAAAATGACAAGAGCCCAGGCCCAGATGGTTTTACTAGTGAATTCATAAATTTCTTTTGGAGTGATTTAAATAAATACCTGATTAATTCATTAAATTATGGTTACGAAAATGGATTTATGTCTATTTCCCAGAAACAAGGCCTAATAACCCTTTTACCAAAAGGTAACAAAAGCAAAAAATTCTTAAAAAATTGGAGACCAATAACATTACTTAATACTTCCTATAAATTAGCTTCAGCAGTAATAGCCAATAGAATTAAACCCTTGCTACCAAATGTTATACATGAAGATAAAAAAGGTTTGTCCCAGGAAGGTATATTGGGGAAGTTACAAGACAAATATATGATATAATAGAACATACAGAAGCCCATCAAACCCCTGGTCTACTTTTGCTTATAGATTTCGAAAAAGCTTTTGATTCAGTTGACAGAAAATTTATTGAAAATGTAGTAAAAATTGTCAACTTTGAGCCAAGCATACAAAAATGGATTTATGTGCTATCCAAAGATATTGAATCTAGTGTACTTGTAAATGGTTTTGGAAGTAGTTTCTTTAAGGTAACAAGGGGCTGTCGTCAAGGTGACCCAATATCTCCATATGTTTTTTATCCTATGTGCTGAAATTCTAGCCCTTATGCTAAGAAATAATAAAAAAATAAAGGGAATAAAGATAGGAAATATTGTAAGCCTCTTAGCTCAATTTGCTGATGATACAACTGTAACGCTAGATGGCTCAGAATTAAGCCTCTATGCTGTTTTAAATACACTAGCTTTTTTTTGCGAGATTTTCGGATTTGAAGATTAATGCAGACAAAACCAGATTGATATGGATAGGCTCAAAAAAGAGAACTAGATACAAGATGTGCGAAGAGTGGAATTTAGATTGGACACAGTCTAATTTCAAACTACTTGGTATAGATTTTGATGTTGAGCTTAGCAATATGGTAGACCTAAACTATAAGACAAAATTTGAAAATATATCAAAAGAAATGAATCTTTGGTCCCTAAGATACCTAACACCTATGGGGAGGAACGTGATTTTAAAATCTTTACTTCTACCAAAACTTAACCACTTGTTTTCATCCATTCCAAGCCCACCAGATGAAATACTAGAGAATTTCCAAAAAAAGTGTTTAAACTTTGTATGGAAAGGCAAAAGGGATAAAATTAGAAGAGAAATTATTCAACTCAAACCCAAAGAGGGAGGTATTAGTGTACCTATTATTAAAAATATTATACATGCTCAAAAAGTGATGTGGATTAAACGACTACTTACAGAAAACTCTAAATGTATTTTCATAATAAATGAAAATTTGATTGATGTAAAAAAGATTTTTTTTAGCAGATGCGGAATACATATATGATAATGTTATTCCAAAAGTTACAAACCACTTCTGGAGAGATATGTTGTTGGCATGGAATCAATATTTAAAGAGATGTTATTGCAATATAAACACAAAGTCCGATATCCTTTGTCAATCAATATGGTTCAACAATAATGTTCAGATTGATAAAAAGTGTATTTATAATAACAACATGGCAAGAGGAGGAGTAAACTTCATTTGTGATATCATGGACACAAACGGAAATTTTATGCAAAAATCTGACATAGAAGAAATATATGGAATTCCAAAAATAAATTTCCTTCATTTTGAAGGCATAAAGAGATCAATTACAGCTTATTGTAGATCAACGAATATTTCTTTGATAGACAAGGCCGTTGAGATTCAGCGTCCATACTTACCTTTTAACGTCAGTTGCATTTCTGGACATAACATAAATAGCAAGTATGTTTACAATACAATTTTGCCATGTTGCAAAAATAAACCAAATGGACAAACAAAATGGGAAAACACTTTCAACAAACAATATGACAAAGAGTTTTGGTCAAATGTTTATTTGATGGCAAATAGATGCACTGAAAGTATACAATTAAGATGGTTTCATTACAAAGTTGTACATAATATTCTGGCAACTAATCACAAATTGTACCAAATGAAAATAAAGGAGTCTCCACTGTGCACTTTATGTAATTCAGCTGCTGAAACAACAATGCATCTGTTATGTGAATGTCCATATACAACAAATATATGGAGGGAATTATCAGAATGGTTAAATGAATTATCAGAAGGAAATATTAGCTTCACCCATGAGAATATAATATTTGGCTTTCAAGGCAAAAACAATAATCCACTAAATGTGGTATGTCTGTTAATAAAATACACCTTATACAAAATAAGCCTTACAGATACTAAGCCAAAATTCGATTTTTTCCAAAGAGAAATAATTCAATATTACAATGTAACAAAATATATAGCATTCTCAAATGCTGTGCCAGACCACTTCTACACATTCTGGTCCTCCCTCCATACCTTATTAAAAAAATTATAGCTTTATTTGTGTCTACCTATAGCTTTTATTTACTCTAGCATTTTATGCTATTCATTGCCAATATTGCATATGCATATCATATCTGATACTTTTTGAAAAATGTATTATGTATCCTCAATAGAGTTTTGTGACACTGTGTACTGCATTATGTATTATTATTATTCAGAATGTTCAATAACAGGTATACTTCATAATGTATGTATGACATGCTTCAAGGAATAAAAACATTTTTTAAAAAAAATTAAAAAAAAAAATCTTTTCTAAAAGATTTTGGAGCAATCAAGTCTGCCCTTGAACCAGAAAAATACATCTTGAGACTTAATAACAATAAAGATCTTATACGCATTTTATGTAAATTTCGCTGTTTAAGCCACACGTTGAACATTCAACAACAACGATATAATGTTGATATACCTAGAAATGTACTCATTTGTGACAAATGTAATTTAAATGTTATACAGAATGAATTCCATTTTGTACTCGTATGTCCATACTATTCTGTACATAGAAAATTTTATATACCTCGTTATTACCATACTTTTCCATCAGAATTGAAATACAAACAACTTTTAGCAACAACAAATGTACAAATATTGAAATCTGTTGCAATCTTTCTGAAACGCAACCTGCCTGTATGAAATGTAATACTATAATTATGAAATCTAATACTATACTTGTACATACATCTGTCCATCCGCAAAATGTATTTGTAATTGTACTCTTGGCCATGAGGCCTTTAATACTGAATAAACTACTACTACTACTACTACTACTACTACTACTACTACTACTACTACTACTACTACTACTACAACTACTACTACTACTACTACTACTACTACTACAATGTATATCTTATTGATCTATGGACAGAGTACAAAAAGTAGACAACTATAAGCGTGTGAATGCATTCAAGAAAAATAAGGGTTTACGCCAGTGATTAATGAACGGTCAACAGCCAATATGTCAGGATTTTGCCCTCGGCGACGCCTCCTACAGTGACCCCATTGTATATCGCTGGGTGACAAGTGACCAGAGGTGACGAAGTGTTTGGTGTTTCAATATACAAACACCAATAAATAAGTAAAAGTATCGTCCTTTTGACTGCTGGCGTTTACAGGTATACCATTGTGTTGATGGAGGCCACGTATTCCAGTGCTACTTTATCGAGAAGTAACGACTGTTACCGAAAACTATCATTTTGATGTTAGTCGACTTAGTATATTGACGATATAAAGGTAAACGTAGTTATTTCTGATCGAAAACTGGACAATGCATGCGCCAATGAGTCAAATAAAGTTTTATCAAACAAAATGGATGCACCTTCAAGGAAACGTAATGCTCACATATTTTTAAAAATATAAATATATTGAGAGAGAAAACGGTTTTGATTTACTAATTTAATTGTAAATGGACATCATTTTGAAATACGCTTAGAAACGAATACAGATACATACATAAATACAACACATAGATATAGATATCTATATAGATGTGTACTACGGCCCCTTTAAGGTTACATTTAATGACGTTTTAACTAACTCAATGTCATTTACTTATAATACCAGTTATGATCGAAAGTATGCTTTGGAACCGATATACAATTATAACTGGCATGTATTGTTACTGACGTATTAGTGCATTAAATGAATATAATTACCACATATAAACACAATTACACAAATACTTATAATCTTTATGTTTAAAAGACTTAAAACATCAAAACAATATCCTAAACAACATGATGTTGCCCATGAGTATAGTTACCATGGTACCAGTCGCCATCTAGGAGTGATTATATTCGGGCTGAATTTTCAACTTAGTTTGGATCTCTTCCGGCAAGAAGCCCACATCCATTTTTTCAAGATATATATTTCTCCTGGTCTTATACTCGCGATAATACGGTAACAGTATTTGTATACAAATTGAATGGCATTTCCTTCTAATTTGTCCTGTTTATATACGACTTTACGATTAGGCTACATAACAGTCATACGAAGTTTAAAACCTTTATCATTCTGTAGTGTTTTGTTTAAAACAATTAACCTGTTAATATCTGTTAGGCTATATGAACCAGCTGAATATAAGCTAACGTTCAAAAGAAAGTATACCTTGTGTGATTTTCGATTAATTCAATATATGTACTGGAAGAGAAATGTGATGCATTTGATTATAGCAGAATTACAATAACACATACATGTATATTCAGTAGTTTGAATTAATTAATTGGTGTCTGGTTAATGTTAAAATATATCCGTTTAATGAATACCAGAGTTAAACAGTAATTGACGTCAACACGACTCCTACAATATTTAAAATGATGTAAATGTATGAAAAATGAGGCATATTTTTTATTTTCACATAGAATATATATCATATGTCGACGAATAGTTGTGTTTTTTCACATTTAATTTTGGAAGACATACATCTAAAATTCTAATTTGGTTAAAAGAATTTTAAAAAACACGTAAAAGTGTTATTTGACTGGCGACTTTACTATTCAGTTTTTTTAGTACAACGTCAAAAACTTGAAATTTTTGTTATTGAAAATCATAAATTTGATAAAACTAACTGGATGTGTACTTTCTTGTGTGCTCATCTTCAAGTTAGGCTACACAAACGTCAATGACAGTAGGCCTGTGTGTGAGTATGCCATGCTTCTTATATTCGTCCATGTCATATCCATTCTACATTATCAATCATAAGTGTTTTTTACATTGGCCCAAAACTACTTTATGGCGTGCTGAAGGTTAATAAGATTCCTTACTGTCTTAATCCGTCCCCTGCTACTGGCGCCATATGTCGCCGTCTGATCTAGCAGTCAGATATATGTACATTTCGTCTTCTTTTGGGCTTCACGTTCTTTCAATCGTGATGTTTGGTAATAATATCCCCTGAGTTGAATACTTTCATAGAAAGACATACATGCAAAATGTCGTGATTAGAGTTTAGGAGGTTCATCCGTTATATGATTCAGCTGATGTCAAATGTAAAAATGTTGCTAGTTGTATCAGTATATCGGTATATCGGTATATCAGTATATGGGTATATCGGTATATGGGTATATCGGTATATCGGTATATCGGTATATCGATATATGGGTATATCAAAATATCGGTATATCAAAATATCGGTATATCGGTATGTCGAGTGCTTGCTGCCTCCTCTACACTAGGTTTCTGGATCATTCTTGTAATATCAATTAGCTGTATCATCATGAAACTTGATTTACCTATGAACGTGAAGGTTTTTGCACTTAATTTTCAGGAATGTTAACTTAAATACATTTCCAGTTTGTGCATATACATATCAAAGATAGTCTTTGTTATTAATTATCCATACAAAAAATAATAATTAAAAGGTAGGTAAACATACACATAAATAGTGTACATATACGTAATATCGAGTCCCTGTTAAATCACCACTTCAGTGGTGGCACGTGGTCCTGTGCATAGCTCAGTCGACCGCTATCAGTTAAGTTCAGCAACAACGGGCGTGGCTCGCTGGATGGGTTGGTTACCCGCATCATTGCTGAATGAAAACTGAGAGTTTGAAGGGTGATTCCCTGCCCCACACAGAGACATGAGTTGGAAGGCTCGTGGTGTCACCTTGGGCAAGAGACTTTATTCGAAATGTGCCTCTGTTCACTCAGCAGTACAATTGAGTACCTGGTTTGGAAGTGCAGGCAATGTGACAGATAACCTTCGAGCGCCTTAATTGGCAGCCAAGGTTGCATACTCCAAAGGGAGTTGAGAATGAAAAAGGAACGATGTTGGTCCTTACACCAGGGTAATAATGTGTGTAGCGCTTTGAGCATGGCCCTTTGTGTTGTGGAGTTCAGCGCGATATAAGTATCCTCATTATTTTTATTATTAATTTATTTACATGTTGCCTTCATAACTGTCATTGTGTTATGGGAATATGTTTGTATTTCATATATGATTCATGTCGAAAACGTCAATCATAAATATGTTTACATCGCTCCAACAACACACGCTGGCGTTCGATAGTGAGTGTTAAGTCAAAACTAGGGAGCAACTAAGCATTTAACTCAACTGTAATTACAGTCGGGAAATGTATATTTGTCATTCTAATAACACACCCATTACGTTGCAAATTCCGACAATTTCGTATGGAGCTACTGAAATGTGATTATCTTCTATTGACACCAGTTGATATGAGACTGAAAACCATCCGTCATGTGTCACAAAGTGTCACTCATCTTTCAGTGTCTCTCGTTTCCTCATAGACATAGCCTTGCTTTACCTTCTCTATGGATTACGTTGGGGGAAACAATGACTGCAGGGCACTGCATGTACCGCCCTCAAGCTCTCCAAAATAGCCACATGTCACGTGACGAGACCGGTGGACGAGAGGGAAACATGGAGAGGGTATATGTAAAAACGGAGAAAGTCACATACATGTCTTAACGCTGAGAGCATATGGATTCAGTTTGCCATTGACGCCGTGGGTTAGCACTGTGTAAACCTTGACATGAATATGATAAAATGGGGCTCCGGTGTATCAGCGTTCCCGGGGAGGAAAACGGGAGGATACGTCATCATAATGGTCACTGTGCTCGTGATAGGGCTTTACTATAGCTTCGAAAATATCACAGGTGAGAATATTAATTTTGAAATATCTAAATGAGCTCAAAAACTGGAAGTAATCATGTAATTTCTGAATGATGTATAAATATAGTCGCAATGTGTGTATTCTCACTTGCATTTTTAAACCTGTTTACATTTTAATATTAATTTATAATATCTGATATTTATTTAGACGTGTTCGATATACGTGTGACCTCACCTGAAGGGAGTTCAATGAACTTTAGAAGCAGAATAACTCGAATATTTTTCAATGTAAAAGGGACAGTAACACACAGATTTCTGAAATTCACAGTATTGGTTAGTCTGCGTGGATCTAAGTCTTGAAACCATGTTTGACATGGGGACAGAGAAATAAAGTGATTTTTATTGTTTACACGAAACTCGTATTCATAAAAAATGCCATTATCTGAACATAAAACAACGTAACAGTGGATCTAGGAGTTTCGTTTGTTACGCGAACCTTCGCATTTAGTCTTACACTCAGACGCTGAAACAAGTATTTATTATGAAAATATTTACCATATTAAACATTAAAAAGAAGACACTGAGAAATAGGATTTTCAGAAAACTGAGGTTCCTTTCAATATTTTTTTCAATATTTATTTTTCACAGTCTAAGTGCTTGAGGACTCCACATCCAAATCTAGTGTTATTTCAATTGAATCGGATCGTGTTTTGATTATGCGTTTATAGCATAACTTGACAGACGAAAGTGTCCCCTCAAACTTCACCAACAGACCCAGTCGAACTGTTGCTTTAAATATAGGAGACAATTCATTCAATTGTAAGGAGTCTGAGAGAATATGTCCCTAAAGTACATGATATACAGACGCTGTGCCATCTTAATGTCAGAGGGCGGAATGTAGCCGATATCAGGAGTCAAGGAACGCTAGACAATGCATCCTTGTTGTAAGTAACACTGAGCAATGAGGAAATGCTATCTTTATACACCTTGTTCCTGGGAGTAGTCTCATTACATCGCGTGTTACTGTGTTTGTATGGTATGATATTTACTATATGATAGCTCGTATATTTATTCTTAATTCCATAATTGTTTGATTTTCGCTAAGGTGATTGGACATTGCACAGTAAAGAAATATGATTCTTTAAAATTCGGTATTATAAGAGTATATTATTTTCCGGTTTTATCCACGACAATCCCATTCATATATCAAGAAGTTATTTATAATAGTCGCCGCAATATAAATACCAGTAGGTGGTTGTGTATTGACGTTTACGATATATTAATTATAGGATTATTTCGAGGAAAATCGAGTATTAACAACATACAATAGAGGGATTAATTCTATTTCATTTGGCATCGTTACAGCTTTATTGTTTCTCCTTCTTAATCATGATTACCGTCATAGTTTATCTCAAGGATATGGGTATGGATTATTTACTTACATATTAATTACTATTTATCGAGTTTCTGTGGTTAATCTATTTTCTGTATGTCTTTCGATACAAGTATATATGCGTTAAACATATTTATAAGAAATGATATTGAAATGATTACGCGTAGGTTACTGGTGATTTAAGTGATATTTTATATATGACAGTAGATTAAGTTAGGTTCATATCTAATACATAACAGTACTTTATGTTGGGTTCATGTATGACAGTAGATTATGTTGGGTTCATGTATGACAGTAGATTATGTTGGGTTCATGTATGACAGTAGATTATGTTGGGTTCATGTATGACAGTAGATTATGTTGGGTTCATATTTTATGTATGACAGTAGATTATATTGGGTTCATATTTTATATATGACAGAAGTTTATGTTGGGTTCATATTTTATATATGACAGTAGATTGTGTTGGGTTCATAATACATGACAGTAGATTGTGTTGTGTTCTTATTTTTTTTATACAAAAGCTGTTTTTCTGTTTTAAAGCACATTCCTGTTGAGCGAGATAATTATTGACACAATTCCTGAAAGGATTACCCTCTGGTTATGGTTGTGGTGTTTGGTAAAATCTTCAAACTTAAATAGATAATGCATCCTAGTAGCCTCGTAACTTTTGGAAAACCTTTTTTAGAAATTCATATAAGTTATATGCAAACTTAAACCAATCTTCAACTAGCTGTTATGTTATTACGGCTTGCCCTCGTATCGCCTACACCCCATATTGTTTTCACTTTAAAAAAACGTATTGCCTACACTAAATACAGAGTGTCACTTCCTCACCCCTATTGTGTAATAAGGTACAGTCCACTTAGCCATTAATGCATTGGTTCATTGTTATGAAGTGGAGTGGATGGATGTTATCGGTGTATCTTCGTTAGTGATATTGTTTATTTGCTTTATGTAAGTAAAATCATTTTTAAAAAATGAAAGACATTCATAAAAATGGAATCATTTGATGAAATATTCCATATTGACACATTCGTTATATTTAGGTAGATGATTCGAAATAAAATACAAAATCGGAAAAAAAGTTCCAAACCGTTACCATGCATTTCAAAAGCATTTTTTTATAATTTAGAATAATAACGTCAACATTTAATCAAACAGTAAACTTCCAATTAGCAATTAGAAAGAAAATACATTTATTTGACTTGAAATTTTAAAGTCATTTGTTCATTATTTTTTTTATTCTGTCCTTGTTTTCTTGCTGGAAGAGTTCATTATTTTCTTAAGGAAGAAGAAGAAGAGAAGAAGAAATATACTTTATTAATGTGTCACATGTTGTTTTACATTATATCACATTATCAACAAGGGATAAGGGTCCCTGTGTGATGCGCACTCATCCGTAAATTTGTTTTGATAGTGGTGTAGGCAATATGGGGTGTAGGCGATACGAGGAGAGGCCGTTATTACAGACTGTTCTACGTATGGGGGACTTGATGAATGTGTTTATACATTGCAGCAAAAATTCACTGTTTGTAGTTTGAGCTTTAACACTTTTATAAGTTTGATTTATATGTTCTAGAGATGGCTACCAATGCCAAAACTATATGTGGTATAATATGTTTCTTTAATGTAATTGTAATAATCAAGGGAATTAACAATACTAGTTGCATGATTTATATTTTCTAGAGATGGATATCAATGCCAAAACTATATGTGGTATAATATGTTCTTTAATGTAATTATAATAATCAAAAGAATTAACAATATTAGTTGCATGTTGTAATATTACATAACGTCCTTTACACGGGGAAAGGTATCTTGTCTTGTATACTTGCTCTTTTTGTTGTGAGTTATCACTTATGTTGGACGTTAGTGGTGACAAATGTATATGTTTTTATCTACATGTTACATACGCGACAGGTTAGATTTACCTACCATGGGGTTCTTGTGTGTCATGTATTGTTCATAAAACTACTTTACCTTCATCTCGACACATAATTCATGTCATTTTTCGGACGTAAATGAATACGAATAAGAACATATTAAAACATGAGCATTTATATTGTAGTCTTTTAAAAGCCAAATAAATATTTCCGGATTTTCAGTTTTTGTAGTGGACTTTTAAAAATAAACCTATACCTCTTTACGTTTTTGTTAAAGAAAAAATAAATAATGACTTTGTGTCATTTTCTTGACATTTATTCATACGAATTAGTAAACTTTAAGACATGAGCATTTATATTGTAAAATATGTCAAAAGTTAGATTAACATTTTCGCATTTTGTTTTGGACTTTTTAGAAAAACACATATCTCTTTGGGTGACTGTTAAAAATGTGTTCAAACCTTAACATCAGCATTTATGTAAGGGAAACATTTCTTAATTTCATTTTCGATTTTAAGATTAAAATTTTGTTTGGGTTGACGTTGATTGTTTTAAAACAATGGCTATTTATCTCAAACGTTATTTAATGTGGTCTGCCCTATCTTATTTCGACAACAAACCGTATCAGCATAGGTATAAACCGAGTCAAATCATTCAAAACCTTACCCCTTAAAGGGGCAGTAGCACGTTTTTTCGATGAAATTAGTCGACGAAATGTATTTGAAAAATAATGTCACGAATAGTAGAACACCTTTTCCACTTCGGGATATCAAGTTAAAAAATGAGTGTACATGATTCCGTAAAGCCACGGGAATCGTTTTTATCATTCGAAATAATAAAATGTGTTCACAATAAAATGGCCGCCATGCATTTGTTGCTTTATACGCAGAAACGTTATTACTACTACGGAAAATGTATTTGTGTAATAAGATGTTTTGCCCTTTAAAGTAAATATAAATGACATAAACTATCATTATAAATGGGAAATTGGAAACAAATATTTAAAATTAGTGCTACTGCTCCTTTGATAATTAATACACGCTACAGAGAATATCCCTATATTGTTGCACACTGGGAACAAATACAAGCTGAGCTATTATATTATTTTCTACATTATTCTATCAGCAGCCATATTCCATACATTATGTCCTAAAATATGTTTATACATATATAGTTTGCTACTCCTGATCTAATATGTATAAACAGAATTATCTTTCATGGTTGTAGTGACAAGATATAAGTTTGGAAATGGGGACTGTATTTCCACAGTTGTCCACATGGTTTCCACTGGGTTCCACTTGGTTTCCACTGGGTTTCCACTGGTTTCAACTTGGTTTCCCCTGAGGTTCCACTGGGTTTCCACTGAGCTCCACTTGGTTTCCACTGAGTTTCTACTGGGTTTCAACGTGGTTTCCACAGTGTTTCGACGAGGTATACACAGTGTTTCCACTTGGTTTCCAATGGGCCCCACTGGGTTTCCACTGAGTATGGTATGGGTCAAGAAACGACAGATATCTTAGTTCATACGACACACCTGTATTTTAGTCTATTGTTTAGGTTTACCTAGGTAGTTCCCATTCCTGGATTGGGTTGGTGCTATATTGTATTTCGGTTATTGTAAGCAGAAGTCAAATGTAGGGCAACATAGCCGTAAGTAAAGTAAGATGTCGGCCAAGTTACAACAACATATGTATAGTGAAGCCTGGTTGTGTATATGACACTCTCGCTATTATGTTTTCTATCTTTATTAATGACTTAGAATCATGGCTCAAATTATTTAATTGTGATGGTGTGGTATATCCATAAAAAAATGCTGTAATGAATATATTCTGCATAGCGCTACTTGTACTATTATATGCAGACGATACTGTTTTATTCGCGACATCAGCGTCGGCGTTACAAAAATCACTAGATTACTTTCATGTTTATTGTGAGAAATGGAACCTGACAGTTAATAATGATAAGACTAAAATTGTTATCTTTGGAAGTGGTAAGTGTAGAGTAAATAAATTGTCATTTTAATATGGTGAAGATGAAATTGAAATAGTTGATAATTATAACTACTTGGGATTTAAGTTTCATAAAAACAGAAAATATACTTTTGGTGTAAAGAAACTTGCTACATAAGCTAAGAAATGTATGTATTTGTTACTGAAAATGGCAAGAAATAACGATCTACCCCCTTGATTGTGTTGTTAAAGCGTTTGATGTAATGATCCTCCCTATCATGTTATATGATATATATATGTTATGTACCACATTTGTACTCTGGGCCATGCGGCCTTCAATTCAGGAATAAACTCTCTCTATATATATATATATATGGCTCTGAATGTTGGGGTCATGCTAAAACAGATATACTCGAAACTATACATACTAAGTTTCTCAAATTAGCCTCTGGTCTTAGAATGTCAACACCGAAGTTTATGTTGTACGGTGAATTTAGAAGATATCCGATCAGTATTCATGTATCTAAAAGAATGATTAATTTTTGGCATAAACTCAACACAACTCTTTCCCATTTTGAATTATCCTCAGTAATTTACAATTTCATGTCACTATAGATAGCGTTGTTAATAATCACTCCTAGTCATGGCTTAGTTCTGTTTTAACTCAGATAGCCATGCATATTAAAAACAAGAGTGTTGGGGGAAAGGTCAGTTTATTGCTGACAAAAGTTATACACACATTTAAAAATCCTCCTAAAATATACAATCAATAAAACAGTTTACATTATCATAGATTAAAAACTCGCTGGGTGGGAGGGAGGCCGCGGCTCGTGCCTCCTGGTAATTATAGTCGATTATGGCTACTTAAGATAGTAGAAACTACACTAAAAGATCAGTTTTACCAAAAGTGGAGAAAAGATATCGAAATAAGTTCGAAGGGACACTATTATAAATTTTACCTTCTTTTGATTCCTACCTTTTATTACCCAAGTATATTAGTCATGTTATGTTAAGTTATCCGTTGTTAAAATTTAGAACTTCTAATCACTGTTTGCCTGTCGAGACAGGACGTTGGATTATAAACCTAGGTCGGATTCTGTCTGTTTTTTTGTAGGTATCTTCTTTTCTTGGAATAACCTCTAATGAGGTCTTACTTCCGAGAATAACCCGGTATGAGGTTTTACTTTTGAAAGTAAGACCTGAACCTAAGGTTTTTTGGAAAGTAAGACCTGGAAATGCACTTTGAATAATTTTTCAGACTTGCAACGCAATAGCCAACAAGCAGCAATTATTATCGAAAATTATACAAAGTTAAAAATGTCCAAGTTGAAATAGCTGGATTCGAACCTGGCACCCTTCGCTCTCTAAACTGGCGCCTTAAACCGCTCGGCTATGCAGACCGAGATGATGAGTGGAGTTGAATTACTCCATTTATAGTCATACCTTCTTTGTCTCGATATAACGCAACCGAGGGCGACATACCCTTAATAAAAACACGATTTGGGAATCAAAAATTATAAAATGTAAATTTGTACATTTGACGTTTATAAATAGGAAAAAAACATTCCTCCTTCGTCTTCTGCTTTTAAAATGCTCTAAGCGGAGGAATTAGGCCCTTTGAGCGTCCGAAACTATAACTCGTAAATTTTGATAGTTGACGGTTTATAAGCTGGAGAAAACACTCCTCTTCGGTCTTCTGCTCTGAGAATAACCTCAAGGTCGGGATAGCCCCTCGGGCTAACGCCCTCGGGGCTTTATCCCTCCCTTCAGGTTATTCTCAGAACAGAAGACCTCGGAGTCATGTTTACTCCTTAACATAATACCCCAAGAGAAAATAGAACATGTAGATTATATGCGACTCACTTACAATAGCAGATGAATTTCACTATATTTTTCGTTGTCCTACTTTCCATGAAACCAGAAAAAATTATGTTCCAGCAAGAATACTTACCGTCGCAAATATTCATCTTATAGACAACTCTTTACCACACAATATGTTATTGTTTAAGAAACCTAGCTAAGTTCATAAACATTATACTCTCTACTATTTCAAAAGCTAGGAAACCTGAACAATAATATGCTTACATCATTTAAACTTGTCTCGTTTTTGACTGTACTGTATATGACTGTACTTGAAAATATCCTGTTATAACCCACCGCCATTTTGACATTGTATATTATATGATTATTGATGAATATTTACTCGTATACCACCAAAGGTGGTTTTTGAGAATAAATGAAGTTGAAGTTGACAGACAGCACGTCACGCCCAACGAATATACATGTACCTGACATCCCTTGACCCACATCCAATGACATATACCTTTATGTTAAATCTGACAGGTATATAATGAATGTAAATATAAACATCGTTTTATAACAAAGGTTAGTATACATCGGACGTACAAGCCAGAATTTAGTTTAAAGATTCTAAGATTGTTTCTGCTTGACATAGGCTACAGCTGTTTTCAAGACATTGCATCAGAGTGCTTTTAAGAAGTTATATAGAAGCAAAACCCTTGTAGAAACCTTAGATCTAATGATCAACTTCTACTAACTGTCCCAAAGGCCAATCTCAAATGAGTGGTCTTTCTCTGTCTGTGCTCCTCATGGGTGGATCTCTCTCCCATTTGAAATAAACAAGACCCCCCATCATCAGCTGTCTTCAATTCCAGAATGAAGACTCATCTCTTCTCAAAGTATTACCTTTATGTACTTTAACTACGTTTTGGGCGACCGTATAGGATCGAATACAGTGGGGGGCGGGATAGCGCAGTGGTTAGCGTGTTCGGCTTCGGATCAAGAGGTCCGGTGTTCGAATACTGCCAGGGGCACGGCAACTTTGTCTGCAGTAGAGAACTCTTGTACACGCAGTAAGGTTGGGGTGCAATGCTACACTGAATTTCAGTGCAGTTCCACCCATGGTTCGCTAGTTCCAGCCGTTGCTCGCAGGTTTCACCGCAATGCATAGCCACGTGGCATTGTGGGCTTTCTCTCTGCCATAATACTAGCAGCCGCGATATAAGTGAAATACTCTTGAAAGCGGCGTTAAACCCCAACTCACCTCACCTCACCTCGAATACAGTGAAAAACAAATGTACTTATTATTATTTATACATTGATGACTGAATATCTTTCACGTGAAAATGTATATGATATCTTGATTGATGTAGTGTGTAAGACTATGACGTAATATGTCACTCAGCGAGTTTGTTGTATCGGGCCTGTACAGACACGAGGCTGAGATGTCGTGCTTCGTCTGTCTAATGTACAGCGTCTATATGATTGACTCTCGTAAATACTTATACGTAAAAACTGCAATTGTGCTTCATTAATTCCAATGTGTGTATATGAATCATAAAGTTGGGCCCTGGTGCCGTCCCGCCATATCGGTTTTTTTTTTTCAAAACATATTTTACGATGAACTTGATTTATGACATGTGCGAGACTACACGTGACGTTGGAGACATTGAAACGTCACTTGGAGCAGGTTTTTTTGTATGAAAGGGTTTACTTGGTTCATTGTGAATTTCTTCTTGTCATATAAATCTTTTAAATATTTTAGGTTAAGTAGGTACTAAGCAGCAAGGTAATGTAACTAAATAAAAGTAAAATCACATCCGAGCTCGAGTCCATACATGAGACTACGAATCCATTCGTTTTCCAATCAAAATCATTCTTTCAATCGGTCGATCGAGCATGCATTCATACAAACCACAAATATTCGTTCATGTATTTATTCATCCAATCGTGTTTCAAAGAATTTATTCACTAGTTCATCCATTCGTTCAACCAACATGTAATCATGCGTTAGTTAATTATTTATTCAGTCATGTTTTCAAAACATTATTTAAGAGTCCATTCTTCATTCATCCAGCCTACCAACATGATTAATTGTTGTTGATATTCAGCACTAAATGGTGTAACTGTCCGCCACGACAACTCAACTCCGACAGCTAGCCCTCGGAAACTGGTGCGTCAGTTGAGCACCGACACATAACATGACCAGAGGTTGTAGCTCATCGCGTCAGATTGGAGTTGATGCTTCCTTGCTTGGCGCTTAGCATTATAAGGCAATGAGGTGTTATTATTTTCATAACACATATTTATTATATCATGTCTGATGATGTCTCCTTGTGCTTATAAACTCTATGAACATTTCAAAATCATTCCAAAGCACTGATGTTGATTTATTATGAGTAAATTATTCCATCTTTGTGAAGTTGTCATTCCAAATTATAGCCATGTCATCCAAATAAGCCCTACGTACTATGATTCCAACAGCACATGGACAAGACGTGTTGTACTGCAGCCATGTAGTTATGAAGGGAAGACTTTTCTCCATTTTGATAGTAACATGGGGATATTGAATCGCCAATTAAAACGATAAAACTGAAAGATTTACCTTCGAAATGGATAACTACAAATAAGGTGCATGTCATCTGACATCTGTAGGGGGGGGGGGGGGGGGGGGGGGGGGTACGGACTTCTGTGTCAACATCCCTTTGAAGACTCCTCATTTTGACGTACATCTTATATTCACTATGGTATGTTGCAAATATTGTATCATTTAGTAGTATATATAATAGTCCGTTGTTGTACCAGGCACTAGGCTGTTAGGGCGTTAGCAGGCTTCCTGTATTGGGGCCATAAACTGAGAGAGGCGACAAGGGAAAACTATTGTTTGCTGACAGCCGTGTCATCCGTCTCTATGTACATGGCCCACCCAGATCACCACAGTTTGCTTTATCATTGTCAAATCCACTTCAGAAGTTGGGAGACACATACATACTATCAGAAATATCACAGAGAATATTTTATCTACATGTTTGTTCCTCATTTTGTCATGAAATGTAACTATTTTTGTTATTTGCCTGTACCACAAAATATGTAAAATCAAAATTCCGAAAAAATCACAGAGTTCACATCAGTTCCAACCTTCCCAGTTTTACAAAATGGAACCATAATTAATCTTCTCCACGTTCCAGAACCGTTGCATTGTGTCCTGTATATTCAACGTATATGTATTTAGTAATTGCTAGTACACCAATGCTCTCACAACGTAGCGCCACAACGTAACCATTGTTTCTTATTGGTTTACTGAGGATTTAGAAAGGTCGGTAGGATGCCTAGCAAATGACTTCTTCTATGTTTGGTGCTGATGTTTCATAATGTTTATACTAGAGAGACTCAAGGAGGAAGAAGGCCTAAACGAACATAACGCCAATACACATACCCTGGTAAAGGTAGTGCTCGATATACATGCGAACATAACGCCAATACACATACCCTGGTAAAGTTAGTTCTCCATATACATGTGAACACAACGCCAATATACATACACTAGTAAAGGTAGTGTACTATTACACTTACGTTTAGTACCTGGAATTAAAATTTCGGCAAACAAATCAAAATTTGAAAATAATGAAAATTGATAAAAAAGGAACCTTTGAAATTTCTTTATTTTCAGATAACCGTTAATCATTCGTTAGACTATGATTAATTTTTCGATCTTTGGCATCATGGGTTAGATAGTAAGGACACATTTGTTATAACTCAGCACGAGGTACAATAAATCCTAGGTTTGCAGGGTTTTGATATATTTGAACGCAGAAGACACAATTGTGAGATTCTATTTGTCATTCAAAATTAATGTTCATCGCTATACCATATTTAAAACTCTACTTTTGATGGCCTGGTACAAATCGCTACATCAGTCAGATCACTTGAACGACCTTCGAGCGGCCACCTCAATGTGTACACTTTAAAATGGGCATTAGAACGGAAATTAACTCGCATGGCTTAACTGAACCATGTACATTGATTTTAGAACTCTTTTTAGTAATTGAGAAGTATTATTAAGACTTATTTTTCTTTTCGCGGGAGCACTTTATTGAAGTAAGAACGGCGTGCTACGGTCCCTTTAATAAATGTCACGTCCGTATTTGTTTGCATGTTTCAGACACGTCCGCCGATTACCAGGACGACCCCTGCAGTGAACGAGAGAAAGAGGTGGGCGTTCTTTGCGCATATAGGACAAAGATAATTGCTTTAGACGTTTCCACAGAATAAACTTTAATCTATGAACTTTAATAATTACCCTCCCTGGTTCTATTTCTTTAAACATTCAGTCTGTCTAGTCTTGCTGAAGAAGAACCTAGGCTGTATTTTACACACCGCCATAATCCGGGAATACACTGGCCCAAAAAAGAAACGCATAACAGAAAAATCAGAGTTTATTGTCATGTGTTTACAGCATAATTGCACACTAAATATGCAATGTACAACAACCAAATTTTTCACAGCATTAATGCATGTCTCCTCCACTAAATGCAGTCATTTAATCCCCCTGTGGACGTCTGTGATTGTGACATCACTGTGACGAAGTCAGTACCGGGTGCTACCACCACGAGCATGGATCACTGCTCTGCATCGCCTGGGCATGGATTGAATGAGTCGTCGAATCTGGCGTTGTGGAATTCTTCCCCACTCATCCAGCAGTGCGTGGGTCAGTTCTTGAAGCGTCTGCGGTGGATGTTGTCGACGTCGTACCCGTCTATCCAACAAATCCCACAAATGCTCGATTGGGTTCAAGTCTGGAGATTTGGAGGGCCATGGCAGTACATTCACATTGCTGTTGGCAAGATAATCCATGGTAACACGCACAGTATGCGGTCTGGCATTGTCCTGTTGAAAAATTTCACGTCTGACGTCAATTGCGGGAAGAAGGTGACGTTGCAGGATTTCGTCTCGATAGCGTACATCAGTTAAATTTCCTTGCACGTGAACCAAATTTGTCCTACCATTAAAGGATATGCTTGCCCACATCATTACACTCCCTCCACCGTATGCATCGATTGCACGGATACAGTGTTGAGCGTAACGTTCATTTCTCCGTCTATAGACCCTCATCCTACCATCGTGGCGATAGAGCATGAACCGCGACTCATCGCTGAACCAGATTCTTCTCCAATGCACTAGAGTCCATGGGCGAACGTTTCTGCTCCATCGCAGACGTGCACGACGATGATGGCGTTGCAAAGATGGCGCTGTATATGGTCGCATAGGACGTATCCCATGTTGACGAAGGCGATTGATGATGGTCTGCGCTGATACTCTACGAAGTCCAGGAATGTTGTTGGCTGTGTAGGTGGCACTGACTGTCCTGTTGCGAAGATGCATCACCCGGATGTATCGGTCCTGCGCCGGAGTTGTCACCCTTGGCCTGCCGGATCTCGGTCGATCTCTCGTGGAGTTGTTGACTGTGTAGCGGTGCCAGAGACGAGATATGGTACTCTGAGTAACGTTGAAGTGCCTGGCTACTGCTGACTGACTTTCGCCAGTTTCTAGACGTCGAATGGCCTGGTTTCTGCACTCTTCATTAAGTCTTGGCATCTTTAGAGTCGTGTATACGGAGCATCTGAGAGTGATTCGCAATCGGACTACCCAGGTTTTATACCCATCGGTATCAAGCCTAAGTACCCGTATTTGCACGTGCAACATGCTTTAGGATTTTTCTCCATGCACATTTTTTCAGGTTGGATTCAAGCTGCTGCGTTTTGGCGGCAATTCACAAATTTTTGTGTCCAAGTGCAAGAAATTGTTGTAAAAACTAAAGTCTAACTTTAGCAGTAACTTTTACAAAATTTCAAGCCTTAATTTTAAAATATCATACTTTGAAAAACACATTTTCGCTATGCGTTTCTTTTTTGGGCCAGTATAGTTTTCAATGTGTCATCCAATTTAGAAATGACGTACGTTTCAAAAATATACCTTATTAAAAGCACAGTGAAGCACATTGTGTAACAACAGAAGCCAGTTACTGTAAACTCGTCGGTACAATAGTGATCTGATGGTGCAGTCGGTTTAATAAACTAACTTTAGTCTCTGATTTTTTTTAAAAAAACAAAAAAACCCGACTGTAGTTTAAAGCCTGAGATATATTTATAGTTTCTACTGATTAAATAAACTTGCTTTGGTGATGATATAAGGGTCTAAAGTACATTGTCAGAAGCGGTTAAGTGCAAGACAAATATCATGTTCACTGTTTTCAATGTTTGGATGCACCCCCTACCCTTAAACGAACACCGACCTTTGTGTATGTAAAGGGTAAATGAAAGGAAACAGATTCCGAAACGTTGTGTGTGTAAAGCGTAAATGAAAGGAAACAAACAGATTCCGAAACGTTGTGCGTGTAAAGCGTAAATAAAGAGAAATGAACTGATTCAGAAACATTCTGTATAACAAGCACAGAAGATACTAGGATTTGTATCGCTGAAAACTGTATTAGAAAAGCCTTGTCGTCTGTAATGTATTCTCTGTCAGATATCTAGACAGTGTAAACTTTTCTAAAGTAAATTTGTCAGCAACATGAACCCAATCTAAACCTCAGCTCAGCTGGCCTGTAACACCCCATGGGCATATGGTATGGTATGGCGTCCGTCCGTAAACTTTTCACTTTTTCGACTACTTCTCAGTGTGTGTTTTATGTACATACTCCTTGGTCAATGGGCATTTTAAATCGTAGATTGGTGACCCTGTGACCCCCAATATGGGTCACTGTGGTCATGATCTAAAAACCTATTTTCATCTTCATCTCAGGTACGAAAAGCTCTAGAATGCTGAAATGTTGTTACGAACTCCTTTGCCAATGGGGATTCTAAATTGTAGGTTTGGTGACCCTGTGATCCCAAATGTGGCTCACAAGGGCCACGAAATAAAGACCTCAGAACATTTTGAAACTTACTTCGTTTATTGTTCAGAAAGCCTGATATAGCCTGATGAATTACAGAGCAAATGGCTCTATCTTAGATAATGAATCATTCAAGTGTTGATGAGCTACAGAGTCCATGGTTCTATTTGTATATTTTAAAGGAACTCTTTTTTTAATTTCAGGCTGAATATGCGTCTCGGGTGGAAATATACATGGATGTATGCGCTGTGCAGAAAAATAATCCAGCAGTGAAGGGAAAGAATGCGATTATGTTTTACAAAAACCCCATCACCAATCAAAGTCTTGGTGTATGCGGTGTTGCGAAGTCTGGTATTACGTTCTGGCACCGTGTGTATCAGTTTCTCAACAGGACTGAACGACATCAGAACATATCAAGTCCTTTTCAAATAACTCGCTATCAGACTTACTTCAAACCTCTTGCAAAATTGAAGTCGACACATTTTCAAGAGGACAAAATGGCGGAAGCAGAACGCGCCATTTTTGCCAGAAATCCCTACGCGAGACTTTACTCAGCATACATAGACAAATTTATCCTTCCGCAGTTTTTAACTTGGAAGTTATACGCTGGCCGGGTTGCCAAATGGAGGGGATATGGTTTATTGGAAACTCAACCCTGCGTGACAGATTTGGTGACATTTTCTGAGTTTGTTGAAAAGGTAGTCCTTAAAGGGGATAGCAATGTACATTGGAGGCCTATTAACAGAATATGCGACCCCTGCTCGTTCTATCCAAATATAATTGGCAAACAGGAGAGTTTTTCAAAGGATGTGAAGTATACTCTTGATAAAATAGGTCTTGGATACTTAATAAAAAAATTATCACATGAAAGTTACGTAAAAGATGAAATAATACAGTTAGTAGATTTCACATTCGCAGATCGTGACAGAACGGCGTATATGCGGAAGTGCTTCGATGACGTCACGATTGCGTCAAGATTGTGGCTGGCGTTTCAAATGAACGGATATATACCCTCAAATGAAAGATTTCCTAAAATAGAATTTACAAATATATTGAAAGATCAAGCAGCAGTTAACGTGAAAATAATAGTGATGGATTATATATTGCGGGTAAATGCACGTGCCGCTATGTCACGTGAGCAGCATTCAAGACAGAAGAAGGAAATGATGGCCACGGCGTATGCAACATTGAAGAAGGATACCATGCATAAATTAGCTTATTATTACGATCTGGACTTTAAAATGTTTGGATATGAAACATATCCAAAAACATTGTTTGAGACATTAAATTAGATTCGTATGATTCTGGTTTTGAAAAGTTTGAAAGTAATCTGTGAACTTAAATATTTCTAACTTAAACTTGGGAAAATTTGAAATAATATGTGAAGTAAAATATTTGTAACTTTAACTTGAGAAAATGTGAAACTAATGTGTGAACTTGAATACCAGTATGTGTAACTTAATCTTGAGAAACTGTGGAACTAATATGTGAACTTAAATATGTGAAACTAAAACTTGAGAGAATGTGAAACTAATATGTGAACTTAAATATTTGTAACTTAAACTTGAGAAAATGGAAAAGTTTATGTGAACTTAAATATTTGGAACCTAATTTTGAGAATATGTGAAACTAATATGTGAAATATGTATAGGTCGAGAATGTGATAATCATGTCTGAGACTGTTTCATATTGATTACATTTTGTATATTTAACGGTTAAATAATGTTATATTGTTTGATTGACTGTTTAATACGTATATCGTGTTGGTTGGCTGATTTGGAATTGGAATTTGATATTTGTGAATGTTTTTCACTATACTTTTGTAAAATGTCTGAAATACATATTTTAGAATCTCCATGCCGATATTCAAACGTGGATATCTGAATATGTTGCATGTAGAGCTGTGTAGTGTGGTCAATGTGGCGATACGATATATCACGATATCCTTTTTATCTAGCAAACGATATATTAAAGGGGCAGTAGCACGTTTTTTCGCTCAATTAAGTTGATAAAATGTATTTGAAAAATAATTTCACCAACAGTACAACATCCTTCACTCTTCGGAAAATAAAGTTTAAAATGAGTGTACATGTTTCGGTAAAGCCATTGGTAACTTTTTTGTTATACAAAATAATAAATTGTGTTCACAATAAAATGGCCGACATGCAATTTTTGCTTTATACGCAACATAGTTTTTACCACTACATATAAGTGGTTTGTGTAATAAGATGTTTTACCCTCTAAAGTTAATTTAAATGACATCAAACTATCATTATAAATGGGACATTTGAAAAAAATAAATATTGCAAAAAACGTGCTACTGCCCCTTTAAGATAGGATAAGATAAGATAAAATAAAATAAGATAAGATAAGATAATTATTTAATGTCCATTGGAAATTTGTGTACACTGTTTTCAGGTAAAACAAAAATTACATAAAATGTATCGCATAGAGATGAATATATATACAATACACACATATAAACCAAGTTACATCACTCACAATTAAATGGCTATCAAGTTACATCAAGTCACAAATTCGCCCACCTCCCCACATATTTGAGTGGTATTATATTGACAGACAGACAGCTTTATTTCAGTATAGAGGCCTTCGGCCCATAATACAAGCATATATCATGGATAGAACAGTGTGCGCAGCAAGTCATTATTGAGTAAGTATTTCAATCTCATTAAAATCAGACTGTAATTAGTTGCACTACGTTACACAATATACGTGTAACGTAGTGGAAGTTAATTACTATCTGATTTTAATGAGATTGGTAAGTATTGATAAGTAACAGAATTATTATTACGATACATATGTCCCGATAACTGTTTATTACGTTGAAATACAAGTGAATACACCTCAACGGTTAAACCTTACACAGACTGTGCTAATATTATCAATGAAAAACTGAATTAGCTAATGCAAACTATTCACAACTTGACATTGTAAGATATTCAACTTTGAAAGAAGACATTAAATGTTTTTTTTGTTTTTTTTACCGAAATACAATTTATTTTGAAAGACAATTTATGATTAATAGTAAGAAAATGGTATTGTGATATCGTCATTGACGATACATCGAGATAATGAGAGTATGAACGTTTGACACTGATTTTATAAGAATGATTAAAAGTAGGAATACTTGATACTGATGTTTGGTATTAAAATTATGAATGACATGTTTATATTGATATTAGGAATATTTGATATTGATAATAAGAATGTTTGATAAAGATAATAGGGATGTTTGATACTGGTATTAAGAATGTTTGATAATAAAGTATGTATGGAAATGATATTAAGAATGTTTGATAATGATAGTATGTTTGTTAATTATATTAAGAATGTTTGATAATGATAGTATGTTTGGTAATGATATTAAGAATGTCTGATGATATAGTATGTTTGGTACTGATATTAAGAATGTTTGATAATGATATTAGGAATATTTGATATTGACATTAGAATGTTAGATAATATTAGGAATGTTTGATGATGATATTGAGAATACGATGGTATATATTGTCATTGATACTGGTATTTTAGAATGTCTTACAGATGTTGTGGGCGTTTATTGTTGATATTTGAGAATGGTTGATGCCGGTGGTCAGAATGTTTGTTGCTAATATTTGTAACATAGTGAGAACAATGCTTGTGTCAAAGATGTTTCACCATTGAAGTTGTATTGTTCGTAAATTACGTGACTGTATTGATGATTTATTTATTGACATGTATATTTAATTAATAAATTGAATTTAGTTACGTAAAGTAGTAGTCTGACTCTTATTGACTCTTACATCAATTATACTTAATTATGATTTCATAATGAATTCATTACGTTTTTCTCATGTTCGAATGGATTTCATGAAATATTTAAGGGATATACACAAACTGTATATATATAGTTTTATGTTACATAACTTTACAGCAACATTCCAAATGATTTAGGAAAAGAAGCCTTGGACTTTTGGCTATCAAAGTATCCAAATGACATTGACCAAAGATTTAAGAAAAACTTCATTCTAGATTCTGACCAGTTTATCCTTGAAAACAATACATTCAACGTTAATGACACATCATTCATTCAGATATTGGGGACAGCCATGGGAACAAAATTTGCTCCAGTTTATGCAAACTTGGTGTTGGGCTGCTCAGATTTTGAAACCAGTTATGGTAAACCATTTGCAGACAATTTCCGTGCCCAATGGAAACGATATCTAGATGATTGCTTTATATTTTGGGAAAACAAAAATGTAGACATAATAGAAAATGTAAAATAACTACAAAACCTACATCCTAAAATTAAATTTACAATGGAAACAAGCGATCAGTAACTCCCATTTCTAGACATATTGATAAAAAGAAGGGACAAGTATTATCACAGACATCTACTATAAACCTACGGATACAAAACAATCTCTTCACTTTAAGAGTTCCAATGAAGACAGACAGACAGAGTATTTTATTTGAGTCTCACTCGTTGTAAATTAAAAATATGTAAAATATCTAAAATATACACACCGACCAGTCGCTCGGCGACTTATGAGAGACTATTTACATAGAAATGTCATCAATACAATTAAAACAATGCTAAAAGATACAGCAAATAACGCTAATATATACATAAATCATTCATATAAAATAGCACGTCTTTTAACTTAAATGTCATGGCAGGTTTTGGCAATGCTAAAAGTTAATTCGGGGGATGTAAAAACAAAAACTAGCATCTCACAATAAGACAAATTATAAAAAATTGTTATTGATACGAGAGCATTTATATAACAAATTCTCACGTTGACTTGTAAAAATTGGGCATTGGAATAAAACATGTACTTCGTCCTCTATCGTGTTGTAACAATTAAAACAAAGTCTGAACATCACAAGATGACCGTCTCGCACAAATGCTAAAGAAAACTTAAATAATAAAAAGTAAGCGTCAACCCAAAAACCTGAAAAAGATACTGACATGTGCAAAATTTACAAACAACTGCAATTTTCAAAGTGTCAAGAAATGTTTGGATAAAAGGTGTGGAACGTGTCCCTATATCAATGAGGGTTCATCAGTTACTTTTGAAAATGGCAAAGACTTCCATGTTAAGAGTAATATGTCATGCAAATCGAAAAATGTGATTTATATCATTTCTTGTGAAAAGTGTGATCTCACATACATCGGACAAACTAATAACCTTCAAAAAAGAGTTACAGTGCACAAACAGCAAATAGGACAAAAAGTTTAAGACATTTAAAAGTTAGCAAACATATATCTCAGTGTAGTAAAGGTACATTCAAAATATTTCCTTTTTACGAAGTATACAATAATGGAGGTGACATAACGACACAATTAGTAACAAAAGAACAGTATTTCATTTCAAAATGTTCCCCTTCATTAAACAGCAGTTAACCCCATAATCCCTAATCCTATCACGACCAATTAAGACCAATCAGATTATAGTGGGGATAACTCTCAAAGACGTTTGTTGATTGCTTTGACGTTATTAGCAACCTGTGTTGCCAAGGCAGACCATTTGTACATAGACTATAAGACTACAGCTATGCTTCAAACAATTATCCCCTGATGAAGCTTCGAAACAAGAAGCAGAAATATGCATATTGTTATATAAAGTATTGATTATAAAAGTTGATATATACGTCTTCAGTGTATTATTTAAATTTACTTTTATATATATAGTTTTAAGTTTTAATTTTCTGCCTCAATTTGGAGAAATAAGTCAAAACTTTAAATACGTTATGAATAGTATAAAAACTGATTACATATGAGACGGTAGTTTCATTTTGTTGGAGAAAGTTGTGATTTTAGAATTTTGGTATGTAACTTATTGCTACGTATACATTGTAGAACAAACACATTAAAGGTGCATCCATTGTTTTTCATAAAATTTGATTAGGCTTTAATACGTTTCAACTCACGACTTGTGATGTCTACAATACAAATAAATTCATTCAGCTTGCATATTGATCCCCAATCGCCAAATATATCATAATTAAACCTAAATTACTCATCAATAGTTTAGCCAAACTGACATCAGAAACGTCATTAGTGTTAAGTAACTCGTCATTAGTCTTCAGTGAGACGTCAATAGATATGTACACCCCCAACCTAGCAGTAAATGGAGATGCTGGCTGGATTCCTCCTGTAGTACGTCAGTGGTCTGCTGTAGCTAGGCAGTGGGCAAGATACAAGAATATGCGAGAGACAAGAATAAATAAAATCACGTTTTTATGGTCTGATGGTGTCAAAAGGAAGAACTGGGCCCACAGAGTAAAAGTCTACATGGATCAAAATAATCTATCCCATTTAAGAACTCAACAACGGATAGAGTCACGCCTTCTTGTAAGAACTGTAAAGACGAAAGCTTTCAATAACTACAAAGCCGAATGGAGGGAAAATGTCCAGGGCGAAGAGACAAGAAACGGACGAAACAAACTTCGAAAATACAAGAACTTTAAACAGGACTTCTGCACAGAGTCATATCTACATGCCCCGATAGCGAAATCACACCGAAGTTCATTTGCAAAGTTCCGTTTTGGTGTAGCCCCTCTAAGGATAGAGACAGGTTGCTACGAGAACATTCAAACGGAAGAACGTCTTTGTTTTAACTGTAATGAAATTGAGGATGAATTCCATGCCTTTTTTAAATGCCCACTGTATAACGAGGAGAGAGATGAACTTTTTAGGAAAATTGCCCAGATATTTCCTAATTTTACTAGCTTTAGCGATGCTTTAAAGTTTTACGTTCTTTTTAGTGATTGTAATATTGTTTTACACACTGCCAGGACCTGCAATCTTATCTTGTCAAAACGCCGTAATCTTTTATATTCGTAATTTTGCTCTCTTACTTTTATGATTTTTTACAATATTATCTCTTTTTAACTTTTGTACAGTTTTATATTTATCTTATGCATATGAATATACTTTGCTTTTAGTCTCTAATAAATCACCAAGTGATTGGTTGTGTACTTTTAACCGTGCAATTTATTGCCTTTTTATGTATATATGAAATAATGTACACAATTGAGACTTTAATAAAATACTTGTCTGTCTGTCTGTAACTCGTCATTAGTAACTCTCATGTTTTTGTATTTTAAGAAGACCAGTCACGTGCAATTCATTTTCTCAGGATGCTTAGCTTGTGATGACATAACCGATATAACCAAGTCATAGGGGTAATAAGTCAATTTGGTACTTAAAAGCAAGTGGAAATTGCATCCATTTTAATGCATGAGGAACTATTTTGCGATTATGGTGTTAATTGTTTTCCTGACTTTGAACATAGTTAAAAATATCAATATAATTATTCTGTTCATCCAGTCCAACTTACTATTACATGAAACCAAAAAGATGAAATCAATAAAGTGAAATATTTTAATCATCCAATAGTTCACATGGTGAGAGTAATTTTGGCGCCATTTCGTTCAACAGTGAACTGGATGGGCTTCACACCGTCCCGTGGGGTGGTGGTGGAAGGCATGGGTACTGGTCGTGATTCCGTGGGGTCGGGGCAGGGGTCAGAGGTCATGTGTTCTGTCACTAAGGCGTGTGTAGCGGTCGAGGAGGCTGCAGGTCCTTTTTTCCTCTGCACCACGTTGTCCACCATGTTAAGTAGTTCCTCGCTTGTCCTCTTGTAGCTGTAAGCAGAAAACAAACCTCAATCTGTTTTGTCGCATGAAATTGCGATATAACTAGCTGTTGGAAAACGTTCATTATTTGAAATAAGATTAGCTATTTTGTAATGATTTGCAAACATTATTTTTAAAGATACCATATTTATTACAAGTACTGAAAAACGTACTTTAAAAGTATCGATAACCATATATTTCTAAAAGACAAATGACTGCTTTATTTTTTTTAAAAACGCTAGCAGTTGGCCTATAAATCTTGTACACCTACCCACGTATTGCTGTCGATCTGTGACCAGTTCTCTCTGCAATTAGCTGTTCGTCGATTCCATTCTCGAAGAGTCTTGTCGCTGCTGTAGCTCGAAGAGAATGGTTGGTAAAAAAGCCTTGAAACCCAGCAGTTTGACACATCCTCTTCATGAAACCGGCTAATGTTTGTCTCCCTATCGGGGCACTACAATACCAGATGTTGGCCTTCGGATATCTGAGTGGTCTGAGGTAGAAAGCTTCACATGTAGCTGGCCTGCAAAGCAAATTTGCATTCATATTACAACACTTTAATTGATGGAGAACATTGCAATGTATTTGTAACTATCATTGAAACTCATTACTCATGTTAAATGAAAATTATTAATAAAAAAGTATTGACTTATATTCCTGTTACTAATGTCATGTTGAGGTGTAAAAAGTGTACAGATTTTATATCTTTCAAAGTTTAAATGACATAATTTTGACCCATTCCAAACTATTAACGATATTATGATAGGACGATGTTTTAATAAATTCCTCTATTTTCTACAAGTGTTATTAAACTCTGGAATGGTTTAGTATAGTAGTGATTTAAAGGATAACAAAGCATTACTCTTGTTTCAAAATGCGTTATATGGTGTTAGATATCGTATATAAAACTTTGTCTTTGTCTGCATCATGCTATTTATAAGGAATGATAAACTTTGCTTTGCAAAAAACAAATTCAAAATCGAAACAACTGAGACATAAATGTTTGAACATACATACATACCTGAGAGATAGATACTTTTCGTGAAGTCGAACAGGACATCGTTCTGGCATTTCACTGTTCGGTCCCACCACAATACTCTTCATTTGTAGGGCCTTGTGCTTTAGTCCTCCGTGGTTTGTTTTCGTTACTCCTTCGGAGTACTTAAGGTGTTTGAGACCATTTTTCATTATGAATGAAAGGTTGCCCCTCTGTCCAACCTTTAGAGAATGATGCTCCTGCCCCCCTCTCAAACAAAAACATATACCATTTAGGTAGAAGATTGTGTCCAGCAGTTTCTGAGGTGTGTCCTCTCCTAAGATGCCCCTCTCCCACAAGATGTCTTCCTGTGCACACGTTAACACGTCAGCTTTCCTCTTTCTTATTCCAATTCCAGCTTCTGCTAATTTTTTCATTTTGGCATCTAATATTCTCCTCATTCCGGAATATTCAAAATCAGTATAAAAGTTAATGTCTCTACCATTCTGCCGCAAGTAGTATTGGAGTGACACCAACATTTCATGAATTGTGTTTCCATGGTATTCTTCCCCTTTCAGATTCTTTATTTCAGTTATAAATGAAATCATTATTTTGTTCATTTCAAAGTCATCAAATGACAAAAGAGGACTACTCTCATTTGCTTTTCTTCCATGTCTCTCAAAGTACCATGCTTCAAATAGCCTCAAAGCCCACTGACTCTTCTTTTCTGTGTTTTTATTTCGACCACTTATCTCCAGAGCGTTTAGTTCTGTTTCTGATAGGGGTTTACCAAATCGAGATTTAATTGAATTTCCAGAATTTGCAGGTGTTGTGTTTTCTGACGGCGAGATAGCGTTGATATCAAACCCTTGACTAAAATGAGCTAACTCTTCATCTGATTGCGTGATATTTTCTTTCAAATTATCTCCATCTTTCTCAGCACTAGCAACAATAACGTTATCATCTGAAGATAGTTCACTTAAGGTTTTGTCAGTCAATGTAAAATCTGGCGTTGGAACTGCATCCAAAATGATTTCAAAATCTGAATTAATATCTTCTGCAGTAAATGAGTCAACTTGAGAAAATTTGCTTTGAGTAATGAACAAACCTTCATCGCTGTCACTCGACATGCTTACCACAGTTCCGAGGAGAGTATAATGAATTAACACCTGAATCACCTTTATATAAAGCGTCGTTATCCATTAGCTCGTCATTATCTCAATGCATGCGTTTCCTTTAGCACGCTTTAGGTGTAATTGCCGTGAGTGAATATGCACGCGATTCGATTAAAAACTGAGACGTCATTAGTACACTGCGTGCATCATGATATGTTCATGGATGACTTGTTGTTGTACATTTGTGATACAATGCATTAGGTTAGAATTTAGGTTTAAGTAGAATAGACTCCTCAAACACGTCATTAGTTGTGCACGAGGTTTAGTCTTCGGCCTAACGGCCTCAGACTAAACCTCGTGCACAACTAATGACGTGTTTTCGGAGTCTATTCTATACTTACTAGTTTCCAATTAAAATTGAGTAACATCATTATGCATGTGCAGAAACCGAAACTGCACGTCCCAGTTACATGCACAGTAGTTATATTACCTATTAAACATTATCAACTCAAATTTGTCTCCTTGTCTGTTATAAATAAGATTCCAAAATTACGTTTGACTCATTGACGCGCGCCACACACTGTGCATTGTCCGGTTTTCGATCAGAAATCACTTCTTTTACCTTCATATCGTCAAAATGCTACGTCTACTATCATCAAAATGGTAGTTTTCGGTAACAGTCGGTACTTGTCGATAAAGTAACACCATTTATAACGTTTGCAATATGTGACCCCAAACAACACAATGGATGTACCTTTAAGATAACCGATAATATCAAAGTCTTCGAAAATGTTTGTATGTGACATTCGTTGCTATAGTATGTGATGCTGAACGTAATGGAAATAAATGGAGATCTAACAAAATGGAAAAGAAAAGTTACTTATTGCTAAACAATCCTCCTCAAACAAAAACAATAGAGTTCTGAAATGAATGGTTATTGTTCGGTTAAGAAAAGCGGATCCGTTTATATCCTCGAATTATTACAAGGTGTTCTCACTAAAATACATTATTTATGTTATACGTGACACCGTTTTCTACGACTACCGATGTTGGTCGCATAATGCGATGTTTTGCACTCTATGTCAACAGATAAAGGTGTATTATAAATGACAAATTTAAACTTGTGCCACCCTAGTGAGTGAATTATTGCTTAACGCCGCTTCGGCAGTATCGCAGCCATTAGCGGCGATGTGCCACCCTATCTGAATGTGCTATTCGTTTGGAAACAAAACACACACGATGAGCAGGTACCTCAGCTGAAGAAGTAATCTATTACCAAACCAGATATGTTTATTTTAAACATTGGATCGAATACCCTGGTCCGATATACATACAACATATATGTGAAATAGCTCAACCCTTGTGTTGACACGCCATCTGAAATGTCTCCGAAAGACGAAAGAAAGCGACACAATGGCTTGCCCTCGTATCGCCTACACCCCATATTGCCTAGGGATCAGGATGCCAGTATCATGTGCACTCATCCATAAATTTGTTTTGATTGTGGTGTAGGCAATATGGGGTGTAGGCGATACGAGGACAGGCCGACACAAACAGACTGCAAGGAATGCTTGGTGAACGTATCACGTGACCGCTAGAAACACGTGCAGCACGTGCAGCTCGTGCAAAGACAGGAAATATTTACCCGGAGCTTCCACTGACGCAAACAACAGATAGGTAGGTGTAAGTGATATTAAGTTTCATATTGTGTATAGTCTGTGATGATTGTGTATAGTCTATGATGAATGGTGCAACGATTTATTTATGTTACTAAATGTCTTACGTATTCATAAACCATACACTTTTGTTAAATACAGGGTATTCGTTAGATTAGAATTATAATGTCAACATATAGCCGACGACGATGTAATTATAGACTAGAGGAGTGTATCACTTAGAAATAGAGTTATAAAGTTATACAATTATAAAGTTATAGTTATAATGACATATGCCTGTTGACTCTTGCCTATAAGTGGGTGGGTTGGCACGGTGGTTAACGCGTTTGGCTTCGGATCAAGGGACCTGGGTTCGAATCCCGCCAGGGAATTTCAGCGCAGTACCACCCATGGTTAGTTCCAGCCGATGCTTGCATGTTTCATCGTAATGCATAGCCACCATGGGGCTTACAGGCTTTCTTCCTGCCAAAATACTAGCATCCGTGATATAAGTGAAGTACTCTTGAAAGCGGCATTAAACCTCACCTCATCAAGCCTATTAAAGGAACAGGATAGGAGAGAGGATAAATATAGATCATTTATCGTGTGCAATGCTTGTGATAAGGGATTCTTATTTTTTCAGAATTTACTTTATATTGCGGTTTCCAAACAATCCGAATGTTATAATAAAAACAATTATTTTACTGAAATAAATTTATTGAATTTCCTCACACATCAACGAACGTCATGTCGTTTACACAGATAAATACACATTTCAAAAGCTAAAAGTTGAACTTTTTTTTCAAGAGAAATAACAACTTCCAATCCCAATACCGCGCCAGTCTCCATAAGTAGCTAATTTAAAACTTGCAACATTTCCTTCACTTTCCCGTACTAACATAGTGGAGCGATGCACCTGAAATACACAGTGGGATCTGATTTGCTCGCACGGAAACCTTAAGGAAATGCGGCAAGGCTTATATTAGCCAGTGATAGGGACTGGCGCAAGTTATGCCTCGCGGAGGGAAGTTGGAGAAATTATGACTTACAGGTAATATTTATATATAAAGTTAATTTTCTAAAATACTGACTAGTAATGTTTTGCCGAAACGTCAGTTACAAGTGTCATCTTGGCTTGTTTCGGTCAATTTGCAGGAGCAGTCGGATGATGCGGTCTATAAGCCGACGGTTCACCGGGAACAGAAGAGTTGGGTATCCGTTACTGCTTGTCGTCCTAGCGTGGGGTGGAACAGTATACTACCGACACAACAGGCTGCACGCTGGTTAGTATATTATTGTTTGACACAGACTAGCATACGCTTTTGGTGACATATGCAGTAGAGAATGATTTTAGTACGATAAATATTCCCCTGTACAGCTCGGCCTCTAATAGTAATACAGTCAGGATAATACATCCTGCTTCACGGGATATTGTAGGATATTACACTCCCCTGCTTGTCTGGGCAGCTTCGCCTCGTACCGCCGATGATTGGTTGATTGGTTGATCATCCTTATATAGCATGTATTTTGTCAGCCAATGAAATGTCGTGATTGGAAATTTGACGAACAACCAATATAGCAATATCGCCTTGTTGGTTATTTATAGAGTGGTACTAGGCGAACGCGTCTGAGACAATCGGGGGATTATCGTTATCTTGCAATCCCGCCAGGGGCTCGGCAACTCAGGCTGTGTTCTACACGCAGTAAGGTTTGGGTGCAATGCCACCCATGGTTAATTAATTCAAGCCGTTGCTTGCAGGTTTCACCGCAATACATAACTACATGGTGTTGCGCGCTTTCTCCCTACAATAATACTTGCAGCTGTGATATAAGTGAAATACTCTTGAAAACCCCAAATACCCTCACCTCGTGGGCTTGCGGATATAACTTTCCTGATGGAGTAGGAAGGGATAAACGTTAGGCCTACTTAGGTAATAATAAACTGAAAGTTATCCTCAAATAAAATCTGGAATGGGCTGAAGGAAATGGAACCACGTGATCTATTCGATAAATACGGTATTACGTTTCCTGGTCAATGTCTGACCAATACGTGCCAGACATAGCAATTTTGTATGGAACATGATGATGATTACGGAGATTTAACGAGCGGTTTTCAGCGGAGCTGTTCTCCCACTCTGAAATGGATCAATCTGATTGGTCTCCATATCGAAGGTCGCAGGTTTCACCACAATGCACAGCGTCCATGGTGTTGTGCGCTTTCTCCCTGCATTAATCCATGGCCATGACGTCACTCTATTGTGTTTTCAGTTGATTATTATTTAGGAATCAACTGTTCATTGACTGTCTCAGTCAGGAGGGGTGTTAGGTTTAGACATTTTCAGTAATGGCTAATCGAGTACATTTTTCGAGACTGATGTATTTTGTCTTAGTGTACATGAATAGAATCTTAAAATATCTCTCAACTAGACAAGTTAATTTTTGTAATGTATGAACCTGGATTCAAACATGCAACCCTTCGCTTGGTAGTCAGCGCTTCTAGCCATTAGGCCACAAGACGCTGTTAGAAACCTTAGGATTGTTTGTCAGTAAGAATCCCGCGTTCTATTCAAGGCACGGAAGGCATGAAAAGGCAAATGTCCAGCTGTCAATTAATTCGCTTCGCGTGGAAGTTTTGCGCTGCACGTGCGTGGAAGTATCCATTTCAAGGATGCCGCAGCTACCATATCCGATGAATGAGCACCGAAATTTGCAAAATAATTGATTTTGGTATTCCATAATTGAAATTTATTGTTTCAAATCTGTTTCGTGAAGTCATACATGGATTAAGATGGAGAATGCATTCGGAGCAGTGGATTCGTTAACAATAATCAACTCGCCCATTCGGGGCTCGTTGATTATTTAAACGAATCCACAGCTCCTCATGCATTCTCCATTACGTAATACTAGCAGCCGCGATAAAGTGAAATACTCTTGAAAGCGGCGTTAAACCCCAACTCACCTCACCTCACCACAACTCACCTCCTCACCTTGACGTGAGGCTCTGTCGCCTCATATAACATTGGTTATGGTAGCTTGCACACCGGTACTTGGCTTTGATCCGTGACAAAATACTATCTCTACATGTCAGATATTTGAAAAATTACTTGTTTCAATGAAACTCGAGCAAGAGCTCAGAAGCTGAAATGACACGTCCCATTTACATGTATACTAGTTAAACTTTGAGAAACTCTCAGAATATATGAGATGTTAATGGTGTTATTTCTGTCTTTCACAAGATTGGTATTCATTTCTTCATAATACAATTTCATGCTCTAATTACATCCTTTTTAAATCCCCCCCCCCCCCCCCCCCCCTCAATGTTGAATCATGTCTTAGTATAGATACCACCACCTCTTATTAAAAAAATTGCTTGATACATATAAGATGTGGTAGAGTTAAACTTAGTTCAGAGACTGGTAGATATAACAATGTCCCCTGTGAATTAAGAGTTTGTACTTTTTGTAAAAAAATTAAATCTATAATTGAAGATGAAGAACATGCCCTACTTCATTGTGAGGCCTACCTAGGTATAAAGAATATATTTCTTTATTAATATTTGAGACGCCCCTTTATCACAATACAGTTTTGTTAAGCTCATCACGTCTTCAACAAATATAAATGTTATAAATAATTTATGCTTATTTTTATATAATGTAAGAAAAAATGATGTTTTTTTGTAAGGCTCATGCAAAACATGTTTGATATATGTACGTATTTGGGTCCTTTTACTGAATAACATGTCTGTCTGTCTGTCTACTAGTTAAACTTGGCAAATCATTTTTTCTTTTTATCTAGTAAAGTTGATTTCCAAAGTTAATTTTGATTAACTGGCGCGTACGATTTTCGATTTTTAAACATCACGACGTTTCACCTTTATATCATGAATGAATGAGTTTATTTCTGTATGGGGCCACAGGCCCATGGTACAAGTTCATTATATTCAAGACAGTATTATATATTCACTATACAGTACCGATCAGCATCGAAATGATAATTTTCAGCAACAGTGAGTTCTTCTCGGTACAATAACATGGTAAATAACATGATAAATAACACGATGAATAACATCAATATCATTTATAACATCATCAATAACATCAATAACATCAATAACATCGTCAATAACATCAATAACACCAATAACGTCAATGACATCAATAACATCATCAATAACATCAATATCATCAATGACATCAATAACATCAATAACATCATCAATAGCATCAATAACATCATCAATAACATCAATAACATCAACACCATCAATAACATCATCAATAACGTCAAAAACATCATCAATAACATCATTGATAACGTCAACACCATCAATAACATCAATAACATCATTGATAACATCATCAATAACATAACATCAATAACAACACCAATAACAACAGCAACAACACCAATAACAACACCAATAACATCATCAATAACATCAGTAACATCAACACCATCAATAACATCATCAATAACGTCAATAACATCATCAATAACATCATCAATTACAACATCAATAACATCATCAATAACATCATCAATAACATCAATAACATCATTGATAACGTCATCAATAACATCATTAACATCATCAATAACATCATTGATAACATCATCAATGACATAACACCATCAATAACATCAATAACATCATCGATAACATCATCGATAACATCAATAACATCAATAACATCATCAATAACGTCAATAACATCATCAATAACATCAATAACATCATTGATAACATAATAAATGACATAACACCATCAATAACAACATCAATAACATCATCAATAACATCATCAATAACATCATCAATAACATCATCAATAACATCAATTACATCAATAACATCATCGATAACGTTTGGCCTATGTGACTCCACCAACACCCCTATGTCCCTGTAACAGAACGACACTAAGAACATGGGGTTGTTCATCTTCATTAAATAAATGTTAATTTAGGACATGCATCAGCGTGTCTAATAATCTTCATTATGGTAAGATAACTTAAACAGTAACATTTATATATTTGTAATACATTCTCACGCTTACGATCTGAGAAAAGAGTAAGGCTGATATCATCGCATTACCAATATATTGCAATACAGATTGTGCAATACAATTATTGTAATGCGATTTTTCATATCGCAATTAATATATCGCACAAACAAAATTTTAGTGATATTTACTCATATCTTGTTTTTAGGCAGTTACCAGCTTAACTTGTTACAATATTCTTTTGGGGGTGCAAGAGTATGTGTTGAACTGTATTACAAATGTTTTCTAAATATATGCCATCAAAATTAACTAATCATTTTGACTAATGGTCTATTTTTCGAAAGATTTGTAAGGTTTTTTTTCTTAATGTGTAATGTTTAAACGGCAAACAGAAGTATAAAAGTTGAATGTAGAGTTCACTCAATATATTGCAACACATGTTGTATGTATTGCAATATATCGCAATACTAAATTTGGTGCAACACTCGGCCCTAGAAAAGGATGTTTAACGTTCAATATTGCATATTGAACTTTTAACAAACGATGCGTTCATAAAATCAGACCTCGTCGACGTATTCTGACATGTTTTCTGCCATGTTTATACGGCTGTGTTGACGATTCATGAACACAGTTCTTCTATACTCATAGATACAGTAAGGTTTTCGTACAATGGTACACTTCTATATGTTCTATATTAAATTCATCAAGACCAAACAATAGCTCAAATACCAAATAATGCGTGTATTTATGTTCATGCTTGTCTTTGTGCGATGTACTTTATCTCCTACCAGATTACATCACTTCGAGATCTTCCCACTTATTTTGCCATTTCGGACATCCAATCCATATTTACCAATACACGCTGGCCTCGGAAATAATATATACCCTGAATGAATAGAAACTGAAATCTTGGTAACCGCCAGCGGTATCTGATGAATAACATTACTTATTATTTTTAAACAAAATAAAATTTTATGATATAAAATAACATCATTTTCAAATCTATTGCAATACACGGCCGAATCCTGTTAAACTTTCAACTTTGTATTTTTCGTATTAATTATTCAACCGTTAAGAGTATATCATGTTTTTTTAGAATTTGTAAATATGGTTACACAAGTGATCCAAGTCTTACTGTGTGATCTTTACACTTTATGCCCCGAATCAGAGATTTTGAATGTCTGGAAGGAAACTTATAGTTCTCTTTATAATGTTGACTCTAATAATATTTTTGATGAAGAACATTTGCAGTCTGTGAAAAGAGAGTTGGATAATAAGGTTTGTCAACAGTCTTTGTATGACGCCACCATTTTGAATCAGCCAATAACTCGCCAGGAGGTTCTAACCGGTATATCTCGTGCGAAGCATGGTAAAGCTACGGGTGTTGATTTCATTCCTGCGGAGGCGTTGAAAAATAGGTCATGTGTGGACATGTTGTTTAGAATTTTGTTCCTTTTGTTTTGATAATGGTGTCTGTCCCGATATTTGGCATAGCAGTATCATTACACCGATACCTATAGCTAAATCTGGTGGTAATCCAAGGGATCCGTTACATTACCGAGGTATATCATTAATTAGTATTCCTTTTAAAAAAAATTCAGATATTTTGAACAAAAGGTTTTCAGCTTGGCTCGAATCTAATGATATTTTGGCAGAGAAGCAGAATTGGTTTCGTAGACATAGAAGCACAGTTGATAGTATATATTCTCTGTTCTCGATTATAAATAATAGGAAAAATCAGAAACTCCCAACATTCGTCTGTTACATAGATGCTATGAAGGCCTTTGATCGAGTGAATAGAGATTGTCTTTGGTTTAAACTGTATAAAAGTGGTAAATTCTTTTCTGCAGTAAAGTCTTTGTATAATAATACCCAATCTTGCATAACTGTTAAGGGCATCTATCGGAAAATTTTCCTGTTAATAGTGGTGTTAAACAAGGCTGTGTCTTGTCACCAACGTTATTCTCAGTATTCATAAATGATTTAGTCGATGAAATTAATCAGTTGAATTGTGGCATTCATATTACTTCTGACTTTATGCTTAGTGCTCTCCTTTATGCGGACGATATTACACTAGTCGCACCAGATGAGGATTCCCTACAGGTCATGTTGAATTGTGTTGATCGTTGGTGTAAAAGGTGGCGTATGCAGATAAATGCTTCAAAAACCGTGCAAGATAGTGCATTACAGACCCATGTCTACGGTAAGAACAGAGTATACTTTCACTTGTGGCAATTGAGGTTTGTAATGCCTACAAGTATCTTGGATTATGGTTACAAGAACATCTTGATCTTAACTTTTCGGCCAAGGAAATTGCAAAATCTGCTGGTAGAGCGTTAGGCATTTTGATAAGTAAGTATAAATCGGTTGGAGGGATGCACTATGATGTGTTTAATAAACTCTATGACAACTTAGTTCAACCAATTTTATCTTATGGTTCTGCTATTTGGGGATCACGTGAGTTTAGTTGCATTAATGCAATCCAAAACATAGCGTGTCGGTTTTTCCTTTGTATGAGTCGTTACACTCCAAATTTGGCTGTTAGAGGAGAAATGGGCTGGGTTTCGAACTTCATAAAACAACGTATTGAATCTGTCCGGTACTTGAAACGGCTTCAATCCGCTATGCCTGGCAGTATCATAAGTACTATTCACACATGGTCTTTGTCTTTTCGTAGGTCTTGGGATGTTAAAATGGTTAAACTTCTAGTTTCAATGGATTTACCACTTTTGGATTTATCGCACATTTCTCAGCTTGATTTCATTTTCATCAAGGAGAGGTTGCTGGATATGGAGCATTCTAATTGGTATTCTCAACTCTTGGACGATACTGGCCGTCGTAACGGCAATAAACTACGCACATTCAGACTGTTCAAGTCTTCTTTGTCAGTTTCACCGTATGTTCGTACTATTATGGAGCGATCACAGCGAAGTATTCTGGCTACACTACGCTGTGGAACTTTACCTCTGGAAATTGAGATTGGTCGGTTTTCACGTCCTATAGTTGAAGTTGATCAACGGTTGTGTCGATATTGTAGTAGTGGTCATATTGAGGATGAGGTTCATTTTTTATCTAGCTGTAAAGTCTATTCTGATATAAGGTCAGTTTTATGGAAAAAGGCACGTTCTCTTAACCCTTTGTTTAGCTTAATGACTCCTATCGACCAGATTTTTATATTATGAATTGTGATAATCTAATTTACCCATGTTACTTATGTTTAAGAGACGGCAATCAATTTAATAATTGAGGTATCCCATAGTATCATCCAATTTATGTCAGATATTTATTGTGTAAATTAGTATGTATATGTTGTATTTTATCTATATATTGTTTTTAAAGATTTTATGTGTCTCATAGGTCTTTAAGGCCGGGCACTGTTTTATGCGCCTATTTTTGTGTATTACATGTCAACTTCTGCGTGACACAATAATAAAATAATTTCTCTCTCTCTCCCCCCCTCCCCCTCTCCCCCCCCCCCCCCCTCTCTCTCTCTCTCTCTCACTCTCTCTCTCTCTTTTATATATATATATATATATATATATATATATTCTTTTTTATATATATCGTTTTTCACCTGTCCGTCTGTGACTCTTTGTCCGAAAAACTTTAACCTTTATCACAACTTTCAGATGAGGTCATATATTTCCACCTTGTGACCTTGACCCAAAAGATTAATATTTTGCTTTTTTCTATATATGTTTTATTCAGTACAGGTGTGGGCCATCGGCCCTATGCACAGATGGTAGTACTTTTTTACTTTGAACACTCTGGTATTTTAAACTATACTTATATCCGTTGTTTCATTTATATTGAAACTGTGTGGTTGTCCTTCCATAGCACATTGAGTCTGTATAATGGAGTAATGCGCTCTATAAATGCTATGTATTATTATTAGGTCTTCAAGACGAATGTCTGGAATACCTATTGTTATTATCCGGTTTTTTCTTTATTATTTGTACGTTTTTTGTGCGCGCTATTCTGAAGTAACGGCTGGGCCGATTTGCACGAAATTTTCAGGGATAATAGCCTGTGACAAAAACTAGCCTTGTACGTCGGCCGAATTTTGATTTTCAACTTCTTTCTTGAGTTATCTCCCCTTGAAGTCAAAACTTTAAACCTTAATAGCTCGTAATCTAATCAAGATATTTTAATAAAACTTAACCAAAATGTGCGCAAAAGCATTCCCCATCGATTAGGCCTATAGCGGTTTTCGGCCGTAATAATAGATTTTTTGCTATTTTCCAAAAACTGAAAATTTTGTGCAATTTCGCGGTTTTGAGGGTATGCGTCTTTGAAAATGTACTCCTCCTTCAATTTTAACAATACAGCTATGTATTATGGCTTATTTTGAAGATAAATGAATTGTCAAGAGCGCTCTTGAGGCCAAATTTTGAATTTCGTCCTAGATTTTTGGTAATCTGCCCTTCAAGATGGTCCTTTTTTATAAGTTCGAATTTCGGCATCATGTTCAAAGGGACGTAACTCTGTTACAAATAAAGATACGTCAAAGTTACTTATTGCAATCGGATGCAGATACATTACCTAACATTTCTGTTACAGATCTTTATCATGTAAAAGTTGATAGTTTAATCACAAATTCATCATGTGCCCAAAGATATGAAATTTCGTGATTTTGAGAACTTTTGAGGGGCATATTTTTAGAAGAATTTTCGATCGCAAACTACTGAAGATACAAACATGTTTATTAGCTCATGATGAAGGAGAGATATCATTTTATTAAGGACAATATCTTTCTAGCATGTGTCTGTCATAGTTTATGTGTGACAAGTCATAGAAGAGTGTCATTTTTCGAAAATCGCCATTTTCAACAAAGTTGAAAGGACCATAACTGCTTAACTTCTTATGCTATTGACATTTTACATACACCTACGTATGCACAAATTCAAGAAGAAAAACTTTTATGTTGGCCGCTTTCATCAAAAAGTTGATAGTTAAGCCTCAAACATCACGAATGATGTCTAGGGGTCCGAAAATGAGCATTTTTGAATTGTTTTTCTTAATATTCAGAACTGCATAACGTATTAATTATGTATGCAATCTTAATGATGATATTATCTACTTATGTGGAAATCAAAGTATAAAATCTCCCATGTTATACCTTATTATGAAAATATTGACCGTTTTGTCTTAATGGTGAGAAAGATCATGTAGGGGTCAATTAATACGTGATTTTTCCATTTTCAGAGGGGTACCTTCTTTGGATAATTTTTGTAAAAAAACTACTGAAGATAGACACATGTTTGATAGCTCATTTTAAAGCAGAGAAACTGACGAATAACCGAGAGTCCAACATGGAGTTCTAGGTCAAGCAGAAGTCTTGAAGACCTAAGTATTGCCTGTGTCAATCCTAGTTATTATTATTATTATTATTATTCCTATCATTCCTGAACCTGCAATTTTGATTTAGTGCAATAAAAAATCGATTGATTAAAAGTTGGCCTGTGGGACACAGAGAGTAAACACAACATTGATTTAAAAGCTCGTGTGTTTGTATTTACAATATATATATATATATATATATATATATATATATATATATATATATATATATATATATATATATATATATATATATATATATATATATATATTTATTAAATACAAACACACGAGCTTTTAAATCAATGTTGTATATAATTAATTTATTCTTCATTTATGACATGATTATTTCAATATGGTAGACTTTATTATCGGTTTCATGGTTCTCGAGTGACTCTCTCAACCCTACATAATGGTATAAATATCTACAGTACAGTGTGTAGGTACAGCCGATCAGCATGCGGTGTACGAGAAGAAGGTGTGTCTGGTTGATTGGGACCGTCATGTCCGTCTGGTATGCTTGCCTTCGCATCGGTGGTAAAACATGTAAGATATTTAAGAAATAGATTTCATAATGTGTTTATTCAATGGCTTATTAACGGTTTGAAAAGTGCAAGTTAAACTGGAATAAATGCCGGAGCTAATTTTTGGTTCTAACATGCTGCTTTAATCAAACTTTCAATCAAACTACAATTAGAATTCACGTTGTAAGGTTTTTAAAAAGTTCAATCAAGAAAAGAGCATGTGATAACAGTGTCATAATTGCGCAATGATACAGTGATAAAGTAGTACCGTAGGTTATTTTATGTAAACGTTAGGTTATGAAGGTTATCCTTTTCAGCTGTGTTTATGAGAATGTATACTGGTCACATGACCATTCAGCAGAGAGTATATCGCTTAAATTTCAAAGTCTGAATTTATTTCGTCTTGTCTTGGGGGAAGTACAAATTCCAGTTTTCTCATAGTGTAATAAGGCAATGTTAATCAATTTAATGACAAAGCATTTGTAGCTTTGTTGGTAGAATATCGAATATGTTTTATTATTAAAACAGTGTAGGGTAAGTACAAATTCCAGTTATATTGCAACAAATATGGGTATTCTTTGATTTTCAAGATGTATAATCGTAATGTGACAGGGTATACCTCCGTGATACTAACATGCATGTCAATAAGGAAAGCTATACGTAATGTACCGGTTGTGGGTTAATAACATGTATCTCTATGAGGGGGAATATGTGTAATGTAACAGAGGCTATACCACCATCAACTTCCCAATGCAAGGCATAACTCTAGATCTTGCCAGTCTCCATTACTGGCTGATTTAGGCCTAGCAGTATTTCCTTAAGAAATCTGTGTTTAGAAATCCAGGCCCGCTATGCATTTCCAGTGCAGCGATTCACTGCCTCGACACAAGAAAGCGAGGGAAATACCGCAAGGGTTAAATCAGCCAGTAATGCAGACTGGCAAGAGTTATGCCTTGCGTTTGGAAGTTGAACCACCATGTATAGATAAAGCATATGAGATATTAATTGCCATATATCTCCTCCTGTATTGCTTTGTTCTGTATAAATATGTTAATCATAACAATACACACAACCAGAAATAGATTGAACAGTGAAGATCTATTATGATGATGTATATATATTTGGTATATATTTTAGCATCACTGGTCACTCCGTACCCAACACCAGATATCAGCATCGCCGACGAGGTAATTTCTTTTGATCCATGTAATATGGCTCATTGTCGCAGCTTTAGAGAGGATAAAGTTCACAGCGTCTTTATGACTTTTATTGAAAGGATATCACTCTGTGTAGACATCTAAAAGTGTTCAATCTATCTTATTGCTTAGGGCGCATACGCCCCAAGCAGTAATAAGGTGAATTTCTCCCTTTATACTGTTGGAATTTTCAAATAGAACCTTCAGCCAATGATATGCGTTGTCTTAGTATCTTTGAAATTCTATTGACCAATGACCAAAGCTGTAGCAAATTACGAACCACGTGACATTGTGGGTAATCCGAAATAATTGGCACAAACAAATGTGGATTTTGATTATCAATATTTGTCATATAGGCCTAGATAGAATTGTTCTTCAATGTTTCACTAGTATCAATGATAAACTTGTAATCTGCAATTCAAATCAATATCGGGGGCGGGATAGCGCAGTGGTTAGCGCATTCGGCTTCGGATCAAGAGGTCCGGGGTTCGAATCCCGCCAGGGGCACGGCAACTTTGTCTGCAGTAGAGAACTGTTCTACACGCAGTAAGGTTTGGGTGCAATGCTACACTGAATTTCAGCGCAGTACCACCCATGGTTCGCTAGTTCCAGCCGCTGCTCGCAGGTTTCACCGCAGTGCATAGCCACATGGCGTTGCGGGCTTTCTCCCTGCCATAATACTAGCAGCCGCGATATAAGTGAAATACTCTTGAAAGCGGCGTTAAACCCCAACTCACCTCACCTCACCTTCAAATCAATATCACAAGTAACAAAGCGCTTTTCTATAAGTTAAGTACATTATTTGGCATTCCAGAATCGGAAACTACGTTCCGTTTGGTTAACAGTTTTACTGGTTATGATTGATTCGGAACCCGGCGCAACACCCGGCATACGCCGCCGAAAATGGTGAAACCGGCGTACGCCTAAGACGTAATCCGAATGCTTCGGTTTGAAATGACAGGCGAAGGTGGCGTATAATGGCTTACAAATGCTATCCATGCGACATTTAATAACTATATTTTCTTTGACTTTTGACAACTAGATACTTTGACGAAGTGATTTATTTAAGAATAATACTGGTTCTTTAAAACAATGCCTAACACGCTAATAAAATGTCAATTCATGTTTGGAAGTAATTTTAGAAAAGTTTTCTCATTTAAATGACATGTTAATTTAAGCTAGTTTGAGGGATGATGACGTCTTTCTGTTTGTACGTGGATACACTTGTTATAACTTTAAGTCTGGCTTCAGAACGGTGCATGTACTCCGGTCACTTGGTCGGTGTATATGCCGATGAAACTAATCAAACATAGCCACTGACCTACTTTTCCAAAATGTTGCTGATGTCGAGTTAGCGAAAGCAATGTAATAGAGTTGGTCTCCATAGATTAAAATCTTAAAATTAAAAGAATAATCGCCACACGGTAAATTGACATATTTGTTTGAGAGCTTTACATTGATATGATAACACACGGTGTTGTGTTGTGTTGTGTTGTGCGTTGGTTGCTGTCTTGGAACTCTCGTTACATTTTGTCCTTAGGGTTAGAACAAGTCCGAATCCTTTCGGTGATACTTTTTTGGAATAATACATCCGATCGAGGTCTTTGTGATAATTGACTGTAAACATAAGCGTAGGATACAAAGGGTAATTCTAAGGAGAGAAAATAAATAAAAAGTTTTAAAACAATTAAAATGCCAGTCTATAAATTTCTAACAAATAACACTTGATCTAGACATTAAGACAAATATATATAACATTGAAATCCTTTGTTAATAGTTGATTAGGCTCTAATTTGTTACAGAAAATTCTTCAAAATAAGATATATTGACATGTTATGATGTTTGGAGAGGACTATCGGACAACACCAATCAGGACTTCTTATGCAGACTTTCAAATTTTGTAAAATAGTACGTTTTTGAGTAAACGTAATTATTTATACTTACCTGTTGACTAGACCTACTATGCCTACCTCCTAATAGGTATGCTATTTCAACCTTAACACAGCCGACCTTGAACCAGTGGAGAAGGGGTGCGTAAAGTCCCTTATCCAAGGGCGGTAAGTCCAGGTGGTCTCGTGACGTCACTACCTGTCTAGTTCACTCTCCGAAGTCCCAAAAAGGCAAGACAGACCAAGAGGGGAGGACGGGAGGGCCTAGAGCGTAGGTCTAGTCAACAGGTAAGTATAAATAATTACGTTTACTGAAAAACGTACTATTATTTAAATACCTATCTGTTGACTAGACCTACTATGCCTAGAATCCCACCGCGTGGAGGCGGGTCTGTATATACGTGGTAGTGACGAGACCAGCGACGAACCTTGAGTGTAAGCTAACCTACAAGTCCTCCACCTTGTGGTGAGGACAAGGTACAGCCCGGGAGATACGATCTCTACCGCTGAGCGGATCGAAGAGACAACCCTGCCACTCAACTTCCGACCAAAACACCGCCCCCCGGGGGGGGGGGGGGGGGGGGGTGGGTTGAATCGAAGTTAAAAGAAAAAAACAACACAGACAACAGAGCTAGTAAAGAGAACAAGGTTATTAACCTCAAGTCTCAAGGCTTCTAAGAGGGTTGACCCCTTCTTGGTCTGGTTGGGGGGACCACCTTCGTCTGAGCGAAGACTTGTGGACCAAGCCTAGAGATGCCTTCAAGATCTGTTGTGGAGACATCTCGTAGGTAATGGTAGGCGAAAACCTCTGATGAACGCCAAAAACACCCTGCCATGACATCCGAAAACGCGATGTTGCAGTGATAAGCCATCGTGGCTGAAACTGCTCGGATCTCATGAGGGATGGAACGCGAAGGCGGAGGCAGGTCAGCGGCCTTGTACGCATCAATGACTGCCGACCTTAGATACACACCCAAGAAACAGACGACGCCTGCCATCCCTCAGCCTGCGGGTACGCTGTGTGTACACCCTCAAGGCTCTCACCGGACACAGAGAGAGATCTCCTGAGTCAGAACCCAGAACCGTGATAGAGAACGTACGGCCAGCTTCATAAGCTGCCTGGTCCTTACAGACAAAGTCGGGAGCCAACTCAAGAGAGGTCGATCCCCCCCTCCCTGACCTCATAACGTAGAAGGTCCGCCTGCAACGCATGGATTTCCGAAATCCGCGCTGCGGAGGCCATAGCCCCCAGAAAAAAGACCTTGCTTGTGAGAGGGAGAAGGGACACGTCGGAGAGCGGTTCACATATCGGAGCGAAGGTGGTTGAGCACAATGGCTAAGTCCCACTCAGGTGGACGAAGCCTGGACCTGCCGTCAACCAAACGGAATGTTTTAATGAGGTCCTTGAGGACCGACACATCCAACCCTGGCGATCTCTTCCTGAGGACAGACAGGATAGCAGACATGTTGGTGTTGATTGATGGCTCGAGCCCACGACCGCGAGACTAAGAGTCTCGCGCTCTACCGACTGAGCCCGAGACCGCGATGTTACAGTGGTAAGCCATCGTGGCTGACACTGCACGGATCCTCAGGAGGAGGCAGGTCAGCGGCCTTGTACGCATCAATGACCTCATGTACACCCCCAACACTCGCTTATCTAGCCCTTTGGCTCTCCTAGGCGAGTGCGGCAAGAACCGACGACGCCTGCCATCCCTCAGCCTGTGTGTACGCTGCACGTACACCCTCATTGCCCTAACCGGACACAGAGAGAGAGTGAGTGAGTGAGTTGGGGTTTAATGCCGCTTCCAAGAGTATTTCACTTATATCGCGGCTGCTAGTATTATGGCAGGGAGAAAGCCCGCAATGCCATGTGGCTATGCACTGCGGTGAAACCTGCGAGCAGCGGCTGGAACTAGCGAACCATGGTTTGTATTACGCTGAAAATCAGAGTAGCATTGCACCCAAACCTAACTGCGTGTAGAACAGTTCTCTACTGCAGCCAAAGTTGCCGTGCCCCTGGCGGGATTCGAACCCCGGACCTTTTGATCCGAAGCCGAACGTGCTAACCACTGCGCTATCCCGCCCCTGATTGACACACGAGTCACTGACGCGAAACACCTACATAAGGTAGTGTAAGAACTAATTCTTGACACTAAGAAGCAACACTTCCGATAGCTTAATTACTCCAAAAACACCAACACGCACTCGTCGCAACGAAAATCCTTCTCACACAAGTCCTTACACTTCCTAAACAGCAAGTGAGGATCCTTGATAGTGGACTTCCTACCTCCGCAATTCGTGCAGAAGGCAGAGTACATATTGAAGTAACAACGTGAGTGATAGTCAATCACTGACCCACGCGCGTAAGCTGATGAAGTGAGGGACAGGAGATTGACCCTCAATCAGTTAACACTAACGTGGGCGAGGCTAGTGACAGTTAGGTCACTTACTGACAGGCGCGTGGTGAATGACAGTCGATTCACGACGCGAAAGTAGAGTAGTGTAAGAACGAAGTTCTGACATAGGAAGAAAACAACCCTTCTGATAGCTAATTACTCCAAAAACACCAAGAGTGTAAACTCACGAAAACGTAGAACAAAAACGCTTAGGTGAAAACACGCAAGGCGAGACGAGAGAGACTATCGAAAGTGTTGAAGGCAGAGGCTCTGAACCCGAAGTGCGCGAAGTCCAAAGACTGACGAAGCAAGACACTGGCGAAACGAGTCACTGGCGAAACGAGTCACAGACGACACGAGGCAATCAAGTCGAGTCGTAGGTGAAGGCGAGTGACAGGCAAGGCGAGTGAGACGAGCCACTGACGAAAGCGAGCCAAAACAAATTGACAACCTAAAGGCGAATGACTGGCGAAGCGAGTGCCTGGCGAAGCGAGTCACTTGCTAGCCGAAGCGAGTCAAGTAGAATCGAGCCTAAGGCGAGAGACAGGTGAGTGACACTCAATCAGTTAACAGATGAGTGACAGACGAGTCACTAACACGCGTAGCCTAGGTGAGGTGAGTGACAGTCTGTTCCCTTACGCAGGTGAGCGATAGACGAGATACTCACACGTGAATGTAGACGAGGTGAATAACCGGCGAATCACTGACGCGAAACACCTAAGTAGCGTAGCGTAAGACACAACAAATCTTCCGATAGCTAATCGAGAGAGTTGAAAGCGGACCTGCCACGCTGACTTGACTAAGTGGTCCCTCCGCGAACGAAGCCACTTCGGATAACATAGCGATTGCGTCAACCACTGGCGGATCCTCCGACAACCCGGTACCCTCAGCCTCCGTTTCTACGGAGGGTTCGACCCGTCGACGTAGCGGACGTCACGCTCCGGCGATTCCGGCGAGGAATCACGTGGGGGTGACACCACCGTGACACGACGCGTAGGGTGTGAGGGGTACGCGATGGGGTCGCGGATGCGGAGGCCCTAGCGGACGTAGAACGCGAACCCTGAGGTACGACATCCGCATTGGGTTCACACGGTAGCGTAGTCGTAGTGTGAGTGGGTAAGGTCCGCGGACCCAGACGCGCATCGGGCAAGGAAGAGACCATATCCTTGACGGATGCCAGAAGGAGGGTCGGATTGACCTTGTCAAACCTAGCCTTCTTGGACTTCTTCTTTTTGCTCTTGGGCGTAGTGGGTCCGCCAACCTTAAGCCTAAGCGGAGACAACCGCTTGTCTGGCGAAGGAGGGGACAACGGGCGAGTCCGCGGACGAGAACTGGAACACGACGGCGGAGGGGGGGAGCGCGAATCCTTCGACCCTCAAGCGGGTTCGGACAGGACCGACGATTCCCTGTCGAATTCATCCGCCCGTTCCGTGAGGACAATGTCTACGTCCTCCTCCGGAGACGGATGACGAATGGGAGACATCTCCCTACGTTGAGCTGACGACGCACGCTTCTGAAGCGAAGCCCTATCGGCCACAGACTTGCGTATGGCGGAAACGTACGCGTGGAACTCCGATTTGGAGAGAGGAGCGCACTCGTTGCAATGGTACTCCTCTTCGCAAAGGTCCTTACACTTCCTACATAACAAGTGCGGATCCTTAGAGGCGGACTTCCTGCCTCCGCAATTCGTGCAAAAGGCGGAGTACATGGCGGACGAAACGATAAGACGCGTAACGTAAGCGAAGGTAGAGACAGTCGAGTCACCTACGCGGCGTGGCGAAACTCGAGACACTCGCTCGCGTAGCGTAGACGAGGTGAAACCCTACGGAAAAACACCTAAGCTGCGTAGCGTAGACGAGGTGAGTCACACACGTGAAACACCTAAGCAGCGGAGCGAAAGAACAACAACTCTGACGATAGGTAATCGAGAGAGTTGAACCAAAGACTCTGAACTCGAAGAGCACAAAGTCAAAATCAAGTAACGACCCGCCAAGGTAAAACAAAGACGAACAAGCCAGACAAATACTAGGCTAAACACTTACAAGATAATTCAATCTTTATTTCACATAACAATCGTGCGTATACCAAACCGTAAGTGACTGGCGTAGCGAGTCACTTGAACCAAACTGATTCAACCTAAGGATGAGTCATGTAGATTCGACCTAAGGCGAAGCCAAAGGCGAATGGTGGGCGAAAGCTAGCAACGTGCAACGCGTGTCACTGGCGAGGAGTGTATCCACTGCTCCTTAACCAAGCTAGTCAAGCAGATTTCACGTAAGGTGATACCCGCGATCCACCTTAGGCGAATAACTAGCGAAGCCAGTGACTGGCGAGGCGAGAAGCCAAGCGAGACGCGAAGCACTTGAGTACAGACCGAAGGCGTATGACAAGCGAAAGCGAATGACAAGCGAAGCAAGCCAAACGCGTAGGAGAGATTCCACTGCTCCTTTACACTACGCAAGTCAACAACCCACAGTTAGCACTAGAGTACGGACTGAAAGGCGTATGACAAGCGAAAGCGAATGACAAGCGAAGCAAGCCAAACGCGTAGGAGAGATACCACTACTCCTCTACCATACGCAAGACAAACACCGAACAGTTAGCACTAGAAAACGGACTGAAAGGCGTATGACAAGCGAAAGCGAATGACAAGCGAAGCAAGCCAAACGCGTAGGAGAGATACCACTACTCCTCTACCATACGCAAGACAAACACCGAACAGTTAGCACTAGAAAACGGACCGAAAAGCGTATGACAAGCGAAAGCGGATGACAAGCGAAGCAAGTCACCCGCGTAGGAGAGATACCACTGCTCCTTTACCCTACGCAAGTCAAACACCTAACAGTTAGCACTAGAGAACGGACCGAAAGGCGTATGACAAGCGAAAGCGAATGACTAGCGAAGCCAGTCACACGCGTAGGAGAGATACCACTGCTCCTTTACCCTACGCAAGTCAAACACCCAACAGTCAGGTGAGAGAAAACAAAGAATCACGAGCTGCACGTGCGGCGCATGCAACCCACCTACTCCGGGCGGTCGCTAGCTAGCACATGTCAACAAGGCCCCTTGAAAACTAACACCTACTTGAAACAGATTGTAACCACAACCTGCACTACCGAAGATTAAAGTTGAGGGTATCTCTTGAATAAACAAGAGAAAAATAGCAAGTTAGCAACACAAGTCGCTAAATACCCAGTCACAGAACAAAAACAAACACGTCTGTCTTGCTCTGCAACTTTTAGGAGAGTGAACTAGACAGGTAGTGACGTCACGAGACCACCTGGACTTACCGCCCTTGGATAAGGGACTTTACGCACCCCTTCTCCACTGGTTCAAGGTCGGCTGTGTTAAGGTTGAAATAGCATACCTATTAGGAGGTAGGCATAGTAGGTCTAGTCAACAGATAGGTATTTAAATAATGGATATATTACTTGGGCACTGACTTTCATTGAGAATGAGTGAGTAAAACTTCTCTCAGGTAATACATGTGTATGCAAGCTTACGTCACCTGTTAGATGTTACACGAGTAGGTCTTACGCCAACCTTTGTAATGTCAAAAATAATTAAAAATGTAACGATATAGTTATGCGAGGAACTCTTATTAATGACAATATGAAATTAAATGTGCATATGTTACTTGAAGTGAAATTATTAAGATAAGGTTTCATACAGTTGTTGAAGGTTCCGATACAAAGCTAGCTAAACCGAAATATAGAATAGAATATAGAATTACTCCTTCAGCTTTTCCTCACGCAATACTTCCTTCCTTAATTGTATGTTCTTCCTCAACGCTTTCATCATACATTGTCGGACATCCATCCAATCCATATCCAGCACCCATATTCACCTGGAATCACCTCCCACTAACAAATCACCGCCTCACGTTCCATACACTACATCTACCCAGGTGCCCCAAGCTTGCCTTTTTAAAGGCTTTTCTTGTTCCGTAATAATTCGGTAGTGACACGTACAAATCTTTCTGAGGCTGCTGCTTCAACATCTTCCCACGGCAAGGTGAAAATGTATCGATATCTCTCCATTTTTTACCTTGCCTTCAACCTAGGCAGAAGTGGTGAAACGAATCAGCGACACCTATTGTGATAACGAGTTACGTCCCTTACCATCTGCTAACATAGGGCCAATGAAATCGCCGTTTACATTCGGTACCAATTCAAAATAACGACGATCGACACAGTCACAGAGGCAATAAAGCTGTCTTCTGATTGGCTTATCCGATTAGCCTGCAGTACGTTAAAATCTTAGCACTGAAAATGCGAGGGTTGAGGTCAAGGGCGGAAGGAGAATATATGGAAATCTTTTCGTTAGGCCTGTGACGTTGTGAAGATGCTACTTCAAGTGAACTTCAGAAGCTACGGACGTTTTTTTTTATCAAAAATATACAAAACAAACGTTTTCTTCACTTAGATAAATAATAATGGATCTCGTAGATAAAATAAACTGTAAATTATATGTAGATATAAATTTACGCAGAAAAGTTGTCTTAGATAGAAGATAACCATAACATAAATGAGATTTTAAAGGGGCAGTAGCACGTTTTTGGCAAATTTTATTTTTTCAAATTTCCCATTTATAATGATAGTTTATGTCATTTATATTTACTTTAAAGGGTAAAACATCTTATTACACAAACCAATTATCCGTAATGGTAATAACGGTGTTGCGTATAGAGTAAAAATTGCATGGCGGCCATTTTATTGTGAACACATTTTATTATTTCGAATGATAAAAACGATTCCCATGGCTTTATGGAACAATATACACTCATTTTTTAATTTGATTTTCCTAAGAGAGAAGGATGTTTAACTATTGGTGACATTATTTTTCAAATACATTTCATTGACTTATTTCAGCGAAAAAACGTGCTACTGCCCCTTTAAAAATGGATTTTAAAATGCTTTCTCTGTTCCTTCAAGATTGAGAAGTCGCGGACGAACGACTACGAGGACAGGTTACGGCGTTATAGAGATGTTTGTTCTTCAAGACAGAAGCAAGTCAACTCGTACCAGTATGGATATACTTACACAAACCCTGCCATCAATGTCAGTTTGAGTTACTGTATTGTCCCGAAGGCTGGCTGTACGTTCTGGGCTAAACTGTTCATGTTTATGAACCGAACTAATGGAATAGGATGGGGGATCGAAAGTCCTTTTGACCGTACCCGATTCCAAGTCCACAATCCAAAATCAATCAAACATACTATGCGGCATAGATTGGAGGGCACCGTGGACTTCTTTTTTGTCCGAAATCCTTACTCGAGACTGATGTCTGCCTATGTTGACAAAATAGTTCTGCCTCAGAGTCTCCAAGAACAGATTGTTAGTAGGTTTTTGGAGCAGAACTCGACGGATAAATATCTCTGTTTGAAGGAAGTGATATCTTTCCAGGATTTCATTGAGAAAGTTGTGTTTGGGTTTGGATCCACCAACCCTCATTGGTCGCCGATTCACACTTCATGTGACCCATGCAAAATCCTTCCGCGCTTTATAGGAAAACAAGAAACGTTCTTTGAGGATGCTACTTTCCTGTTGGATAGTGCTGGGTTGGGTTCGTTACTGAAACATCATCCCCTGATAACAAATATATATAACGACATAATCGATTTAGTGGATTTCGTGTACAACACGTATGAGACAACTAAACCTACTCCACGTTGTTATAACAAGACAGGTCTGGCTGCACGGCTCTGGTTAGCCATCCAGTACAACGGTTACCTCCCCTTTCATCTCGAATTTCCACGTGACTATTTTGAAAATGAACTTAGGAACATCCTCGGCATAACGGAGGTGATAGACTTTGTTACCGAGTACTTCATACATGCTGTTGCTGGATTGGGTCCAGTAGACGATAAGGCGCAACGGAAACTAGAGAATATGGTATCTCTCTTTTCATCACTTCCCCGCGACACCATGGAACAGGTCGCTGACCTCTTTGACGAAGATTTCAAAATGTATGGATATGAAAAATATCCTAAAAATCTGTTTCCATGGAAATAACATATTGTATTCGTTTAGGATTGACTGCAAGGATTTACGCCAAGTTTGCACAGCGTTTTTTTAAGTTTATACCTCCATGAACTTCATAATTTTTTAAGTCAATACTTATAAATAGATATACTCGTACCTGATGTTTGAAAAATGTTTCATTGCTACATATATAACAATTTGCAACAATTAGAGCTGTATTATTTCCGCGTATGAAGACACCAATTATTAGCCCCGCCTACAACGTGTTTATCAGCCAATGAAAGTGCACAACGCAACTAGCCATGAACCTGACGTCATGGGGCGTGGCTAAATGTGATGTGACGTCACGAAATTAAGTTTATGCAGGTATGAACTGAATCTCTTTGACAGTGTTCAGCATATCAGATCCACGCAAAGCAATTGCTATTTATTTATAAGTAATTAAAGTATTAACTGTCTAGCCATCCTAAACATGTTTCTACGATGTCCCGCGCATGAGATCCCGTTAGATTCTACCTTTCGTAACTAACCTAAACTCTAATTTACAGGGTAGTCGTCCCTCAAACCAGTTGACAGCTTTTTCACTCATGCTGACGAAGTTAGATTTAAAATGTAATTAATGAATTCCAGTGTACTTTCCCAAGATTTTGGATGCAAAAATAAACCAATTTTAACTTGTCTGTATGTGGAACAGTCGTACAGATGTGCCTTTTTTTTTTTTTTTTTTAATTCTGTGGAATTTTATGTTTAGCCGTATCCATGGGAATATACTTTAAATTTCTGTCCGGACCAGAAGGCAAAAACTGTAAGTCCTAAAGGTGCGTTTACACTGGCACGATTTTCGAATCTTCATTGGTACGCGGGGGTGGGAAAGCGCAGTGGTTAGCGCGTTCAAGAGGTCCGGGGTTCGAATCCCGCCAGGGGCACGGCAACTTTGTCTGCAGTAGAGAACTGTTCTACACACAGTAAGGTTTGGGTGCAATGCTACACTGAATTTCAGCGTAATACCACCCATGTTTCGCTAGTTCCAGCCGCTGCTCGCAGGTTTCACCGCAGTGCATAGCCGCATGGCGTTGCGGGCTTTCCTGCCACAATACTAGCAGCCGCGATACAAGTGAAATACTCTTAAAAGCGGCGTTAAACACCAATTCACTCACTCATTGGCACGCATTAATTCGTGGCAATGCGTATTTCCATCGCAAACCGGCGTGAATAATTCGTCAACTATTCGCGAGTGCGTACCAATGCGTGTAATAACTTAATGTTTGGTTATTTCTTCACGTGCCCATTGCGCAATGTATTCGTGAACTTGTCTAAAGTTTGTTCAATTTGTATTCCTGTGGTGTCGTGAAATGCTTGCACAATTTTCTTTGCACGATAAAGGCAAGACTAGGTTGAGCATTTCAAGCAATTGGCACGCAATTTAGGAAATTAACAACCTACTTCAGTATTCTCCCATGCTCATGGCACGACTAACATCTCACCAGTATAAGCACTTCAATGATGTCTCAAATCTTCAATACCCAGTCTCGCACTTGACGCACTGCAAAAATCTATTTCAATCACATGGCCGAACCAATCAACAATTAGCACGCATCGTGCAATCCCGTATAATAGGTGTCCCTGGAACCATATCATCCCAAACACCCTACATATAAGAATTTGTAGACATAATCAAAAAGGGCCATAAGCTTTGGAATGACTGGAATCCCTTGTAATTGTAGTAGAAGGACCAACACTGGGTCGCTTCTTCATGGCAACATTTGTTCCATTCAAACCTCCCCAGTACTTGTGGTAGTTTCAACTCGAACTTAAACCATGAGCCACTTTCTTCCACTGTTGTGGGCACCTTAGTACTTTCACCTTGAACGCATCAATGATGACTCTGCAAACCTCGGGTAGGAACTTGCAGATTCTGTGACATTCTAGATTCAAGTGTAAACTCACCTTTACTTAATGAAATTTGGTATGTGGAATAGTCATGTGTAGATGTTCTTTTTGGGTCTTTCAACGTCTTCAACTTTGGAATCTTATTTTTACCCGTTTCCATGGAAACTTATTTTAGAATTTCGTTTCCTAACCAGAACTCAAATACTGTAAGACATACCTCAACGAAACTTGGTGTTTGATTTTTATGTTTTGGTGTTTTTCACCTTTTTCGGACTTCTATTTTAGCCATTTGCAATTGCTTTTCACAATTTCACTTCCAGAACTGATTTTAAAACTGTTAGGCAGAGATTGGTAAATCTCGGGAAGAGTATATTCTTGTGTAGCATGAATTTATAACTGATGATTGATTTAGGATTTATTAAAGAATAACGTTCCATTTGCATTGTTCGCTATGTTTGAAACTGTCCCACTTGGCAGGGGAAGTATATGCTTGTTCTTATATCGAATAGAGTCAAGGTTTCAAGGTTTTTATTAACTCAATTCCACCATCGGTGGTACATTAGAATAATGCATACACATTTATAAACAGAATACATTGATCAAGATGGCATATGCATATAAACAAAAGTAGGGTAATAAATATGTGCAATGTACAACAAAATAAATACTAAAAGTTTTAGTAATCTTAAGGACATGGGCCCATATTTTCGAAGCTGTCTTAGTGCTAAGATAGTCGTACGTCAATATTTATGTATGGCACTTACGACTATCTTAGCGCTAAGAGAGCTTAGAAAATATGGGTCATGGTTTATAAATAATGACAACTGTTTTATACATTTAATCTTTGTTTATGGTCAATAATTGTTTCATTGCTAAAAGTTCATTAAATATAATGGTTTATGGTGAATGTTGCAGACACCCAATGCATGTGGACGCGTGTAGTGTGCGCGGAAAAACGCAAATCAACGCATCGCATGACGCATCGCAAAAAAAAATTGGACGTAGTGTGCGCCCGGCCTAAGATATTAACTACGCCTACAAAAAATATATCAAAACCAATATTATATATAGTTTTATGTGCTTGTAAGACGAAATTGGAAAAATACACTCAGTTTGGGTTCTAGAATTAAATAATTATTATTCTCTTTTGGTGTCGTGCACATTTGCAAAAACATTTTGTCAAGGAAATACATCATAACATATAACTGAATAAGGAATTACATTGTCAGTTTTAAAATATGAAACGTGGTGAAGATGTATTTACTTATATCCGGGTTAAGAACAAAGCAAACTTCTTCGTCATTTCCTCGATATATCTGACCAAATTGAGGTCATGGTTTAAAAAGTTTCACAACATCACGAATGGAGAAAGATTTCCGTCTGTTTCAAAACTGCTCCGATTGTTTATAGGAAAAGTGACCTTTCTTTCGAAAGGTTGACAAACATGTTGTTACTTAGACCTATACGTGTTAGATATTCCAGCCATGTCAATTCGTCTATAGCATTGTCTGTCGTGTTTACCGTGATGTTATTCTGGATCAGGTATTACGTTATAGGTAAGTATCAACTATTAGCTCATCAGGCCTGAATATAGCCTTATTTATTTCCTTTCTTTTATCTTTATTTATTTGTATCGGTATTTTTTAAAATTGGATAAAATTGAATAATGAATATGGAATCCTGCTGTAGAGAACTGTTCTATACGTATTTAGGTTTGGGTGCATTGCTTCACTGAATTTCAGCATAGTACCACCCATGGTTCGCTAGTTCCAGCAGGTTTCACCGCAATGTATAGCCACATGGCGTTGCGGGCTTTCTCCCTGCCGTAATACTAGCAGCCGCGATATAAGTGAAATACTCTTGAAAGTGGCGTTAAACCCCAACTCACCTCACCTCACCTATTTGTATCGGTATTTTTAAATTTGGATAAAATGGAATATTGAATATGGAATCCTGATGTTGAGAACTGTTCTACACGCAGTTAGGTTTGGGTGCAATGCTTCACTGAATTTCAGTGCAGTACCACCCATGGTTCGCTGGTTCAAATCGATGCTCGCAGGTTTCAGCCATGCATAGCCACATGGCGTTGCAGGATTTCTAACTGCAATAATACTAGCAACATTAAGTGAAGTATTCTTGAAAGCGGCGTTTATACCTCAGTCATTTGAGGAGTATCCAGACACCGGTAGATTTTGGTGACCTTGTACTTCATTTTCAAGGTCACTTCGTCTAGAGCTGGCAAAGTTGGTATCAGTCATCATTTTTAGGGAAGACGGTCAAACAACAATGGATTTGCCTTGAAGTCATTATCATAATTTTGTTAGCCCGATATATAATACCAATTGAATCATACATGAAACGTCCAATACCCTGCGTGTCCATCCTTTTGGCTCATTTCTTGATTGCGGTGGGGGACATGGTCACCTTTGTGACAACTACTTGTTTTACTGTTGTAGCACATCTGGTATAAGAAGTTTTGGCTAGTCGAGTTCTCGATCAAAATGGCTGCAATGTTGCCAAAGCGGCGTTAAAATAGCTCATTTACCCACTCACTCTTATCATAAATGACATTTCTGTGTTCTATTTCACTACAACTAATTACATCTCTCCATGTTTAATTTCAGAAGAAACTGGGATACAACGGATGCGCTTTCTTGATAGCATCGCTGAAATCAAATCGACAACGACACCAAACGTGACACCAAGAGAAAAGACAACAACAAGAGAAAAGATAACGGCAAAACAAAAGACAACGACCGTGACAACGAAACCACCAAATCCCCTATCCAAGACCAATGCAAGGAAACATACACCCGCAAACAAACCATCGGTACGTTTAAAGAAAACTTCATGTTCTAGTTGATGATCAACTTCCCAATGAAAGGCATAACTCTTGGTCATAATCATACGATGTTTTAATTATTCTGAGATCTTTATGAGTTCGAGTCGTTAATCCAACACATCTCTGTGATCTAGTGGTGTCATTACAGTAAGACCGAATATCGTCAGTAAGCAACTTTGTTCAAATTTGTCTTTTTCGAAACAATCTGATTTTGAAGGTTCATACTGCTTTAACGAGTGACGTTTGGTTAAAAGTAAGTTACTAAAGGTTCATCAGTTCACTTGAAAGAATGGAACTGCTTACATAAGAACAACGAATGCTGACTTTCAATTTTCAGTGTAACAATACTTGTTCCTGGACACCAATCTAGCAGAATTTTATGAATGCAAATATCACAAAGTTGTGAAACATTATCTGAATGAAATTTGCTTCATTAAACTGGTAGATAATGCTTCTGTCATATCAGAAAGATGATTGTCCTGAAACATTGTCAACTTTCTTATCAGGCTACTTTTACTGGTGAAAAAACTTGCAACACTATTTTTGTTGTGTGTATATTATATATTTATATATATATATATTATATATATATATATATATATATATATATATATATATATATATAAGATGAGTTGCTTCTCACGTGAAGTAAGGTTATATATAGAAAATAGTAAACATCAGATGGTTTTGACTGGATCAATCTTCTTTAATACAATACGATGAGCTCATTTCGACCAGTATATCGGTCTTTTCAAGTATGTATATATATATATATATATATATATATATATATATGTGGACAGTAAAAGTTCATTGTAACTATGACATGCACAAATGGCACTCATATTACATGGCATGGGTAGGGCAATGTTGTTTTAATAATAAATTTAAGAGCCTTTTATCATAGTAGTGGATATTTCGAATGATGCTGATCAAGACATTTGGTTTGTGTTGGTGAAAAATGGAAATGTATTGAATAAAGTTCACTAGAATGAACCATGAAATGTGGACTTGATAATGAGAAACTGATTACATAATCAAGGTTGATATTTAAGTTGTTTGGCCAAGTATTATATGTGACATCGTTCGCTATACACCATATTATCTCACATCTTTATGTTCGATTCATCTCAAACAATACTACCCCTCCCCCCCCCCCCCCCCCCCCCCACACACACTTTTTTTTAAGAAACGCTTTGATATGTTTATATTTATGCAATGGTAATACTTGTCTTTGTGAACGACAATTTACATATCTTTTGAACCCTCCGTGCTAACTAATGTGATTCGGCCCTTTCTAAAATAATATTTGGCGGCTTTACCAAACTCTAGACTCAACCCATTGCAAGGTGGGTTTTCATCAGAGTATTACATGATGGTTATACGTTTCACAAAATGTTAAAATTTGACTGAACAAAATATGCATGGTTGAGTTATTGTATGTTTAAATGGATGTCGCTAACTTTCCTTTCTATCTATAATAGCTACAACGTATCACTCATGGGATGAAATATGATATCCAAACAAAACAAGGTTGTGTCTGTAAACTCTTACTTGAATATTGTCGATCTGGGTAAATAAATGCTATCCTATGTTGTATTGTTTAGGCACTGAAAGAGGATGTCGGTGAGGACGGGTACAGAGCAAGGATCCAGAGGTATCAGGAGGTGTGTGCAGTGCGGAAGAACCAAGTCGAATCGAACTCCGTGGTGTATTACTACGCCGACCCCAAGACGAAGATTAGCCTCAGTTACTGTTCAGTTCCTAAGGCTGCCTGCACATTTTGGGCGAGAATATTTCAGTTTCTAAACAGAACCACTTCAAAAAGACCTATATCCAACCTCCTCGATATAACGCGGTTCGATGTGTATTACAGACCGCCTGTCACTCTCCATGAAGTGCCGTACAACGAGGACAAAATGGCGACGGCTAAGCGCTTCCTTTTCGTAAGAGATCCCTACGCAAGGCTCCTGTCTGCCTACGTTGATAAGTTCATCCTTCCGCAGTTTATGAATTGGGGTATTTACGGGAAAAGACTAGCAAAACTGAAGGGCAAAACGGGTGAAGGAGACGATCACCCATGTTTGAAGGATATACTTTCATTTGAGGAGTTTATCAAGATCTTTATACACGACAAGAACCCTCATTGGCGACCAATGCACACAGTTTGTGATCCGTGCAAGCTGTTCCCTCACTTCATCGGCAAACAGGAAACCTTCAACGCGGACATCGGGTATATTCTTAACAACACCGGCCTTGGGAGATTGTTGACGACGTATTCTTATAAGACATATTTGAATGATGAAATCAAACAACTGGTCGACTTCACATACACATTTTGGAACTTTAAGGGTTATTTACGAAATTGTTATAACAGTGTCGACATTGCGGAACGAATTTGGATCGCGTTTCAAATTAACGGCCATGTCCCTTCGCATATGAAGTTTCCAGATAAAGCAATTCGAAATATATTGAAGAATACTCGCGGCATCTCTGCTGTCAAAGATAGTATTACCAAGTTTATCGTCGATGTCAATGCGCATGCGGGGATGTCACGTGATCAACACCGGAAGCAGAAGCGAGAAATGCTGGTGAAAATATACAAACAATTACCAATCACGATTATGGAGAAATTGGCGAACAAATATGATATTGATTTTAAAATGTATGGATATGAGAAATACCCTAGAGATTTGTTTCCATGGCGATACCTGTAGTGCGCGAGTCATATTGTTACATGAAATAGTTCTTGTTACCATAAAATATCTTAATCTGTTTTTACGGTTGTTCAAAGTCAAGTCAAAGTCAAAAGTGTTTATTGTATTTAAGGCCTCCGGCCCACATACAAAATCTACATATACAAATGATAGATATAATACAAATGTTATAGAAATACAAGCGATAGAGAACACCACTTGAACAACATGACAAGCAATTCTAAAATAGTTATTTTTGCTTCAGGACGAGTTTCCATCATTTAATAGTTCAGTTCTTAGTTTCATACTATGTTTAATAAACAGTGACAAGTTAAGAATTATATTTTCATTTTGAGTAGACATTAATGATATAAAAGCGAGAGCAGGTGGTTTTGACAAATAAAAATCAGGAATGTATTTTCTTCTATAAACGGAGTAAAATGGACAAACAAGCATGAAATGAGTTTCGTTTTCAACTACTGATTTACATAATGGACACATTCTTCTACTCCTTTCAATGTACATTTTTCTGCCTTTATTTATCATTAAATCTAATAAACCAAGTCTAAATTTGATGAAACTGTTTCTTAAATCATTAGAATATAAAATAGATAAATATTTTTCTGGTTGAAGTAAACTTTTAAATGTCCTGTAACTATCATACCTTGAGCTATCATAGAGGATGGAATGCCAGTCTTGATAAAACATGTTAATAGCTTGGTTTTTAAAGTTATATAAAAATAGATTAATATTTCCAATTGTTTGGTTCATCCAAACAAAGCCATAACCATGAGAGAACAAAAGGTTTCTTACATGGGATGCCCAAGTGGTTTTACCAATATCATCTAAATGCAAAATCATGTTATAAGCTAGCTTTGGAATTCTATGTTCATGCATACCAATAATTTTTATCCAATATTTTAGGCATTTTACCTGAGAATTTATATATAACGGGTGTCTTCCACATTCGCCGTAAACCATGCAGTTTGGTGTTGATAATCCAACGGATAAATATCTTTTACATGCCAGGCAGTCAAATTTTTGGAATCCCCAAATATCAGATCCATATAACATTATCGGTTGTATTTGGGAGTCGAATAGTTTAAAAAATACGTTAGGGGAAGACATTCCGATTTTAAATGAAATAGACATGACGTTGAATAAAGCTTTCTTCGCTCTTGATACTAAATCTTCAACGCTTTTTGAAAAGTTCATAGTGTGGGTAAACAAAATACCAAGATATTTATATTGACTATTAATCTTAAGTTGTAAACCATTAAGTACCCATTTTTCATTTGAAGCTAACGGCCCACCCCTTCTGAAAATTACAATGTTTGTTTTGTCATAGTTAACCGATAACTTCCATTCTTTTGTGTAACGTTCCAATATATTAAGTTGATTTTGTAATCCTACAACAGTGTCTGACACTAAAATCACATCATCAGCAAAAAGTAGCATTAATATTTCAAATATATCTGGGAACATTTGAATACCATGCTTTCCATTATTAACGATCTCATAATACAATTCATTGATGAAAAATGAAAACAACACTGGGCTTAAAATACACCCTTGTCTTAATCCAACCGGGCAATCAAAATAGTCCGTACAATCACCACCAGAACGCACACAAGATTTTATGTTAGCATACATGGACTTTAAAACAGAAAACATTTTCCCTCGAAATTCGGCCCTTAATAAACAATACCATAGTTTAGAACGATCTACAGAATCGAATGCTTTTTTAAAATCGACAAATGCAACGTACAATTTGTGTTTTCGACGTGAAAGACATTTCTGGATAATTGCATGTAATGAAAAGATATGGTCTGAAGTCGAATATGTTTTTCGAAAACCGGCCTGAGCCTCTGGTATTAAATCCCGCATATTTGCCCATTTTGTTATTCTATTATTCAATATGGTTGTAAATATTTTACCCAAGATACTCATTAAGGAAATGCCTCTATAGTTGTCGGGATCATCGAGCTTTCCTTTCTTGTGTAGAGGAACAATTATTGACGAAGACCAACTTTCTGGAAACATGCCATTATCAAATAATATGTTGAAGCATTTTATCATGAAAGGCATGATCACGAATTCAGAACATTTAATCATTTCTATGATTATATGATCAGGACCAGCGGATTTCCCATTTTTTAAATGTGATATAGCATTTGATATCTCATTTTCTGATATTGGTGTTTCTAAAATCATTTTATCTACGTCTGTGTAAACTTCTGATGATGAACTGAGCAAATTGTTTAACACCTCGTCATCTTGACTTGTGTCAAATACAGATTCGTTCGAAAATACCTTTTTAAAATGCACTAACCATTCAGTTTTGTGAATAGAGTTTTGACGATGAGGTCGGTTTTGTAAATAACGTATCTCTTTCCAGAATTTAGAGGGACATTTGATCGAATGTTTGAGACGATTTTGCTTTTGTTTACGAAGATTAGTTTTAAAATTTCGGCAACAGTTCTTATACTTATTTCTTGTTTGTCTCCCCAGTTTCTATATCCCTCCGCGTGTTAAGTGCCATCCTCGATAATCCAGCGCTATTGTTCCGATAAATCTACACACAAGCGCTGGAAAACAGTAAGGGTATTTATCCCTAACCTAGTTACCTCCCTTCGCAATGACTCAGCGAAACGCTTGCTTTCTAACAACCAATGAGATCACTTGAAATCAAGGGTGAAATAACAAGCACTCTCGTGTCAGGATCTTGGTTTTCGCAGTAGCACAGCACAGCACAGGGGTTTTAATCATTTACGTCCACCCGTTTTGATGGACATGAATACACCCTTCTCACGTACAGACTTCTTAAAACTTTCTTTTGAGTTTCTGTCAGGTTTTCTACGCTGAATTTGTTACAAATTTTATCGTAATCGAGTGAGAGAGCCATGTTTGTTTCTATAAACAACGGTAGTGATGCGTTTTGATTGGTCGAGTTGTTTACGCAGATAGTGTCTGCGTTTCGTTTCTGATTGGATAACATGGACCCAAGGGAGGTAACTAGGTTAGGGATAAATACCCTTACTGTTTTCCAGCGCTTGTGTGTAGATTTATCGGAACAATAGCGCTGGATTATCGAGGATGGTTAAGTGCGAACCGGGAACATAAAGTATTCGGCAGCGTCCGTACTTGCATATTTACTGGACAAAATAAGTTAGTGATAATGAAATTTAAACGATTTATATTCTAACGTTGTGTCAATAAATAAATGATTATTTAGAATTTCAAAATTTACGTATATCCCTAAATTGTTTGTCCAGTATAATATACAGCATAGACATGATAATGAGCGAGAAGACTCCCTCTGCGGTTCTATTCACCCCAGATGAGCCACAATGTTATCATGCAGTTGCGGGTTATTATGCCTGAGTTACACCAAGGTAGTTCTCACTACGTTCTACTCCGTCCAAAAAATATTGTAAAACGACCTCAAACGGCACAGAAACGGGTACCTTTTGTTTATAATATTCCATACTACGATCCAAGTACGTTTACAGACAGTTCTCAGGAAGTCCATCTAGTCTTTACCCAGTTATCTGACAGTTGGTACCACGTTTAGACGGGATAATAGTGCACGTTTATTACGTTTTCAATCAGTTCAATCCCGTTATCAGTCAGTTTATATCAGTTCTTAACTAGACCTACCTTGACCTTAATACGCACAATACCGTTCTAACCCGTTTTTCCCCCCATCAACTTTCTCAGACAGTTCTTCCCGTTTTCACTTCGTTCTCATTTCGTTCTCAGTACGTTGTTCTTGTACCGCAATCACGTCCTGGCCAAATTTATGTAAATATCCAGCACGTTCTTGCCAGTTCTCATTCCCGTTCTTAGTTTCAATGTCACAGGGGGTATTCGACTGTACAGGGAAACCGGATGTTGCACGCCTGCAACAACCAATTTCCCGCTGTACAGTTTTTACGAAGTACCCCTGTCTTCACGTTCACGGTAATTATAGAACATATTTTCTTTAAAATGGACTCAAACTTTATATGTCGACAGATGAAGCTTTCTTGTACCCTAAACTACCCTCCTTATGATGTGACATTCGTTCAATCTCTTTATCCGGACGATTTACTGTCGTCTTTCATATCACGTTAGCATGCCCTACGAAAATATGTCTAAAGTTGTCTATTACAGCAATATAGATTAATTATTTCCCTCAATTACACATTTTCTATGTAAAGCGAATGCAGATTGTATTATATGATTTTGAAAGCACGTAATTCGGACTGTTGCAAGCCCCTATGTTGCCTAAAACTAAACTGTACGTTAAATGGTTGTTGCTGTTGTCTCGGGCAGTGACTGTACAGGTTGTTGCGCATTTACAGAGTGACAGCCGTCTGATTGGTAACCGAAAAATAGAATATCACAAAATATGTGCATGTTTATTCTGCGTGTTATAATTAATTTGCATTATTTGTAAACGTGTTCATGTATTATTATACCCCCGACCAACGAGTCCTTCCGTCCGTCCGTCTGTCCTTCCGTCCGAAGACAATCTTTTTAAATTTGGTACATGTCTTCTTCACCACTAGGAGAGGTGCAGTGCGAAGTTTAAACCGAATTGGTGAATCTTTGAATTTTTGGCGATTTTTTATATTTTTTAACTTAGTCAAATTCTGAGCATTTTTTGTCCGATCGATTACAAAAAAACTATTCACCTCATCCTTTTCAAATTTGGCACATGTCTCCTTCACCACTAGGAGAGGTGCATTGCAAAATGTAACACGATTTGGTGAATTTTTGAATTTTTGGCGATTTTTTATATTCTTTTACTTTATCATAGCTAGAGTGAATGAAGCTACGAGTACTTCTGTATTGTGATTTGTTGACTTCATCATTTTCTTTTTCATGTAACTTTCATCAAAAGCTACTTCTGTGTTCTCGTTGATTTTACTATTTTATATTTCCACTGGTTATATTTTGGGAAAAGTTAAATTTTCTTTCCTTTCAGCCATAAACTGCTGTATATCTCTCACTGTGCCTTCAGGGGTGTGCTTCCATGTACCTGTTGTTTAAAGTCACTCGAATGAATCATAATGATGGATTAATTTCCAAAATAAAGTTGAAATCAGTGGTAATAGCAGTAGTGTATTATATTACCAATACCTTTTCAAGTTACTTTTATTCCTATTTTGACTTAAACCACCTTTTTCACATGAAGATCGAGACTTGTCCTACCATTTTCACAAACAGTTTAATCTTAGCAATAACATTTCAAAGCTTATCAATCCTTAGGTGTGCAGACACCTCTCTCTTTAAGTAAAATAAAAATGTCAAACTTAAACAGTCGGGGGTATTAGTGAGCCACGCTCACTTTTTTGCTTGAGGTCGGATTCGACACAAATGGTTAACCTAACATTCAGGTATCCGACAAAATAGTGTTTCACTAAAACTAACATGCAGTTTTATGTGGAATGTAAACATTATGTTCTGAACTTCTTGATTCTTTCAGAAATGGATGTGGAACCTTTGAATGAGTCTTGTATTTCGTTAAATTCTTCACTTTTATCAACCTACCAGCCATATAACGTGATACTTGAAACGACCTTTCTAAACCGTATCACCCGATAAGAGGGACTTACAACCTTGTAATTCTCCCAAGGAGAGTTTACACAGACAGATATATCAGGGTTTACAATCATTAGAAGGAATTATAATGATTGTAAACCCTGATATATCTGTTAAGATGACGGCTTGAAGGTCAAGATCTGAAGAAACTAACTAAGACTAATTTTGAAAAATTTCATAAGTTTACGACAGAATATGTACAGCAAATGTTTTAGAGAAAGTGCGTCTCGAACCCGTATCCACCATCACTTATGGTTACTGAGTCAGCGCCTCAGACTACTGCGCTAAGGGGGGGGGGGGGGAGGGGGGGGGGGGGAGAGACGAGATATGACGGTACAAAAGAAACTCGTATAGCGCGGCTGTTAACAGGCTGACATCAAGATCCTCAATATAACGCGATAACAAGTAAAAAAGCCTGTTTTACACTTAAAAACGGTTGATAATATAGATAACCCATTCTACCTCGGATATGGTAAGGTTGTAGACCCTGATATTCAGGAAAAACGCTCGGATGCTTCGCATCCTCGGGTTTTTCCTTCCTATCAGGGTCCACAACCTTACCATATCCTCGGTATCATGGGTTATCCTTATAGTCACAAGTGAAACGTGGGTTGACTCAGAGCTGACAGGTTCATCATGCACATTTTCTTGCGATGTACTAGCTGCTTCCATTGATGTAATGAATTCTACTATTTTCACTGTGAGCATTTCCCTATCAGGAATTTAATGCATGTCTTATTATTATCCCCCGCGAAGCGGGGGATATAGTATTCGGCTGCGTCCGTCCGTCCGTACATACGTCCGTACGAAATGGAATAACTCAAATACTATTCACTGGATTCTTTTCATAATTTGCATATGGGTTCATCATAGGGAGAGTAATGTTCCTATAGAGGCTATGACCTTGACCTTCATTTTAAGGTCACAAGAAGACTTTTTCATTTTACCCTTGTCAAGGGGATATCTCAAGAATCATTCACTGGTTTCTCGTCATATCTTACACATAGCGTCTCCAAGGAAAGACAAAGGGCTGATGACATTTTGGTGACCTTGACTTTATTCTCAAGGTCACAGCGGAATTTTTCGACATGTTAATCTACATATAAAGCTTGTCAGCAGGATATCTCAAGAACCATTCACTGGAATTTCATCATATATTACACAAAGCACCTCCAAGGGAAGACAAAGGGCTGATTATATATGTTTTAACCTTGACATTATTATCAAGGTCACAGCAGAACTTTGAATTTGTCGACATGTTAAGCTTGTCAGGGAATCGATATCACAAGAACTGTTCATTAAATACTAATCGTTATCTTACACCAGTGGTTCTTTTAGGGAAAATTCAGGGCCCTGTCGATTTTGCTGATCTTGACATTATTTTTCAATTTTGAAGTATTAATTTGCGGTCGGGGATCATGTCACCTTAGTGACAACTACTTGTCTTTAATTAATTTGGCAGGTACAATGTTTTGAAAGTTCTTGGTCTGTAGTTTTAATTTACCAGTACTGCAATCTAAGATGCGATGGCGGACCTTTAACACATTTGTTGGATGAGCATCTACAGAATGGTTAATGACAGTCTCAAAGTCCGACGAAAAAGTGCAATAGTATAGCAATGGAAAGCCGTCATAATTGAAATGATATACGCTGAATGCATGTAGCCTGACAAAGTAAATGAAGTTGAACACGAATGGTATTATATATCATGCATCATAGAATCAACTCCCTGTACAGTGCTGCTGCAACAACCATTAGAGCGTACAGTCACTATTTTGCCTTGTTTTTCTTTAAATATAAAGAGATGAGCATTGAAAAGTCTTCGAATAAGATTTATTTTGCTTTATAACTTTATAAAAGTACTGTATGATCACCACGTGCGTAATAACGTGACTTAAACACGCTTTTCGCGATCGCTACGCTAGCTTCAATCGGCCTGCCACTTGGAACAGGCATTTATGACAATAATAGAAACATTATCGTTATTGCAAATATGAGGAGAAAAGCTTGAACAACTTAAATTTATAGCATTTCTATAGGTAAAGGAGGAGAATAACTCAAACTAACCGTGAACGTGAAGACAGGGGTACTTCGTAAAAACTGTACAGCGGGAAATGGGTTGTTGCAGGCGTGCAACATCCGGTTTTCCTGTACAGTCGAATACCCCCTGTGGTGTGAAAAAGTTTAAATCTTCAATGGATTGGTGTGGACAAAATAGATTGGCCTGCCCTTAGGTAATCCATTTCTTGTCCCAAAAAGTTCCTGTTATATCGTCTTCCCCTATAGGAGAGGAAATCCTAAGGTCGAAAACGTGTTCCTAAAAATGTTTCATCATGAATGAAATGTGTTTAAACCAAACACTTTTCTTGCTGCTCGGCTACTATCAAATTTTTTTTAAAAACTCCAAACATTCTACATGTTTACAGCTGCAAGATGTTCATGTTTCACTTGTTAACTATGTATACCAAATGATGAACGTATCAAAACGCATGTAGTCATACCCGCCCTTCCATTTCCTTATTATTCCATTTATGAAACAAACAAAAAATATAGCTCTGAATGATTATCATTATTTTTCAAAAAGTAACTTTAAAAAAATAAAATAAGTTGGCCATTTTTTTAGACATTACCACAAAAAACCATCCTTTTGCAGAAAAAAGGTCCGTGACATGCACTTTTTCTTTTTGAATCTCGAATTATACTTATTCAGCTAGTATCATGCTAATTTACAGCAATTTTTTCATTTATTTTGATAATTGTTGGGAACCTCTTTAAGGCTCTATCCCTCACGTTAGTCTGTCACACATACAGGCCTTGCGCATGGACTATTTATTTATTTATCTATTATTTTCCCCAAAGGAGGATCATGAATTCGCGTAGGTGACTGATATAAAGCACCTTGGAGGAATAGGCATTTGATTTACCGCATTTCCTCCAATAAGCGTCTGGGTAGAGAGGTGCTGATAAAATAAGCGCCCGGGCCCGTATTAGAAGAAATACTGTAACTCGTTCTATGTAGGCTTCATTTCATTGGGTAGAAGAAGGGAGAAAAGTCATGGTGATGAATTTTGTCGTTCTTGGATTTTGCTAAATCTAGAAATATGGTCCGATTGTAACCGCGTTTATGTGTGAAGAAAGGGCTTGAGTAAATTCTGTGGGGAGATAATGAGCAACGTGAGATGGCGCATTTTTTTTTTATAAAAAAACACCTTTGCTTAGCTCTATAAAGTAACGAAATCGATTTCTATAATTGGTAGGTTATATTTAGACCTACGAATTACTTCTGGTTGTTGATGAACTGGATATGCCAAAGTTATGGCCAAGATTAAAGTTTTCTGGAGATGTCCACTGCTGCAAGGTCAAGGTCACAAGGTCAAATATAATTACCTCATCTGAAGGTCTCATCACAATGTATGCCAAGTATGAAAGCCCTACATCTGAGCAATCCAAAGTTATGGCCAATGTTAAAGTTTTTGTAGACAAACACACGGACAGACGGACAGGTGAAAAACAATATACCCCCGGAATCTCCGATTCGGGGGCATACAAATATTATTTGTAATACAGCCCATCACACACTTTAGTACTTCACAATAATGTTCTTAATATGAAGCTAAGCCAGTAAATGTGCCTTTTACAAGATAAATGAATTAATTTGAATTTGTTGGTATAATATGTTGCGATATGAAAATCATTGCAATACGTGTATTGCAATAATATTGCAGAGCCAGTCTGATTAAAATCGACGATTTTCCGAGGAATAAACATTGCAAAATAGTGCATCTACCGGGATACGAAACCTTTTGTGGTTAGGAATCTCGTTCGTATCCCGGTAAATGCATTATTTTGCAAATCTTAGTGCCCGGAACAAGGTCGATTTTATTCAGACGGATTGCACAGCCTTACTCTAGGGCGACGATGCTGGGAGCATGGAAGGACATCCCAGTTGCCAGGCGAATCAAATTACGGAAATATATAGGGGGTTAAGTCAAAAGGGAAGGGACCATTGAACGTTCAACGTTCAAGAGGTCCGTATTAAAGGTGCATCCATTGTGGTTCATAAAATGTTATTTGGCTTTAATACGCTCCAACTCACCACAATACAAATAAATTCACTCAGCTTGCATATTTAGCCCCAATCGCCAAATATATCATAATTACTAGTTTCCAATAAAAATCGAGTAACATCATTATGCATGTGTGGAAACCGAAACTACACATCAAATTTACATGCACAGTAGTTATATGACCTAATAGCCATTATCAACTCAAATTTGTCTTTTTGTCTGTTATAAATAGGATTCCACAATTACGTTTGACTCTTTGACGCGCGCCACACGCTGTGCATTGTCCGGTTTTCGATCAGAAATCACTACTTTTGCCTTCATATCGTCAATATGCTACGTATACTATCGTCAAAATGATAGTTTCGGTAATAGGTATAATAGTCGGTACTTCTCGATAAAGTAACACCATTTATAACGTTTGCATTATGTGACACCCAACAATACAGTGGATGTACCTTTAACGCCATCAGAGCTCGTCATCTTTATCTCCTGCAGTAAGATTTGGGTGCAACTTATTTAACTTACTTAAAGAGCCATCAAGGATGTTAGTGTTTCAAATACAAAATTATTTATGGAAAATATAATTATAACGTCAATCGCTAGGGAAATCTTTTATCGACAATGACGTGTGATAAATAATGTTCATATCACGACAATGTAATGAAATTTTGTTTCAAAGAGAAGTACCCTTTCGAGTAAAGCGCGTCAAGGGTATCTGACGTCATATAAACAATTATCTGTATTGCATAAAAGGTACTACACAGCAGCAATCGTTTCCGAAGCGTGAAGGCTCGTCTTAGGCGCAAATCGCCATAGCATGCTGCACATGATTCTCACATTACAGTCACACATTACTGAATGTGATTATTACTTTATATAAACAATGTTTCTAAATGTCCTGAGAATATACAAATTATTGCCTGTAATATACTTTTTATTGGGATAAGACCAGCAAATTATGACAAAATTATTCTCATTGATTATAAAATTCAAGCTAAATACCTAGTTGGGTAAAACATTTATTGCAATATCTTTTTCAAATAGAAATTAAATGAAATGGTTAAGATATAACCGCCAAAATTATATATTTCAATTTCTTTCATTGCTCATAAACATTGTTTTTCTTTCGTGTCTTTGTATACAGTGTTTGAGCAAGACCACAATGCTTTGCGTTTGAAAATGATAGACGATCTATTTTTTGACTGAAAAACACCTTTACTAATAAATGATTTCTCAACTCATTTTGGGTCGAAAAAATCTGTGAAAAATTAAGTGTATATATTTCACGGAGATAGATTTTTGGCAATTTTGCGAATATTCATCAACATCCTTGATGGCTCTTTAACATTGACCAGTGTAACGAATAGTAATATTTTTGCATCAATAGAAATTCAAAGTAGGTGTACATTGCATCTGCCTGAATATATCCAATTGTATTGCGAAATGTGTGAATTTGAACCTTTAAACATGCTGTCTACACCGCCGCTCCTGTGTCATGTGACCGGCTTTGTCTCTTCATTCGAACCACATTACATCTCCTGTTTACTTATTGAATATGCTGCTGAAAAGTAATTATTAAACCTTCGATACATAATCTTTTATAAATTCAAGGGGCCGGCGACTTCATCTGTTCTGCTAAACATGCAGTAAGGTTTTGGTGCAATACTACACTTAATTCAGTGCAGTACCACCCGTAGTTCGCTAGTTCCAGACGGTGCTTGCAGGTTTCACCGCCTTGCATAGCCAGTAAGGTTTGGGTGCATTGGTGAATTCAAACTGTTTCACCTTGTGGGACCATTCTTCCTCCCAAATAGACTTATCCACCTTTAATTTACTTGCTTTACAAACCTCAAGTGACGTCACACCACTATAATGCCTATTACATTATACTCAATAATTCCCATGTGGATGTATTATCCCGGGGATTATCACACACTCCCCGGGATTCTAACGTAATTTCCCTCTACCCAGGGCAATTATCTTAATAATGCCCCTCTTCAAATATCTGTATTTAATATTGAGATGTTAATTTCAAGATGAAAGATAGTGTATGTTATGTCTAACAACTGTTAATTCAAACATCAACCTCAATTTAAACATCAAATCAAACCCAACTGCAAATCTCCAAATCTGGAGGAGCTAAAGATGTTCATCTTTCGATCGGTAATTGAGGCGATCAAATTATCCTCACACCTATTGTTTCTTCCTAATTCAATTTCTGAGAAATGATCTTCTTGATTTAAAACTATGAACCTGTAATTGAAACGATGTAATTTTCAAGTCTTCATCGAGTTAAAAAAACAGTTACTTTTAAAACTCCTTATATGGGTAACCTCACCTGACAAAGTATGCCGTCCATAATTAACTTGATTAGCTTCTGAGTGGCTCGACACTATCTTATTTTATAATAACTATGCATACAAACCATAATACATGTGCCCCTCATTTATATAAATTACACGAATTCCGATGCATTCGAGAAGTTTTAAAAATAGTTCATGGCGAAAGTGAGTGGTAAACCCAAATATACGCTGATATGTAACTTAAAACGTGTTTCATTAATCTCGTTTCTCCAAATATACACTAGGGGAAGGTGCCACAGTCAGTTTATCCAAGACTGTGTTACAATCTCCTCAAACATATACTAAAAATTCTTACCAAAATATTCTCTCGAGGCAAAGACATTTTGTCCGAGATCAGGCACTTGTTCGAGTGTTTCTGATTACTACGAAATTGTTCAAGTTAAAACCTTCATTTTATCATTGACAAGAGAAGGACTCTTTCACAAGTTACAGATGCGCACTTTGTTAACGAGAAACATTTACTTATAAGAGACTGGGTAAGTCTAGCTTCTTAGGCCTTCACGTGAAGAGGAGCAATTCCGCTTTATATCGGGGCACATATATGGCTATCACAGGCGGAAGAAAGCAGGTGAATATCTACTTCCCTTGTCTGGCAGGCTGTACCAAAGTTTCGCGTTATAACGAGGAAGAAGTTACCGTTCCAGCAGACGGTAAAGTCGGATGGCTGAAAAGGTAGCGTTCGCTGAAAGGGGATCTCTCCCCCTTTAACGCCACCATATATGGGCATCGTACTCTGGTTTGGTCCATTTCTCACCAATTTGGAAATGCACGCGAAGAAACGAGAAAATAATGCTAGCGTTGCCAGGGCAATGGAGAGGGTTTGGGGGCACATTACTTGAGACGGAGTTTACGATTCTTGGTAGAAGGAGCGAATTGTACTGGAGAAGGGAATTTATTGTGTTAATTGTTTAAAATGGTGCATTTCCGACGAAATTCCTTATTTCAAAGTCACAAGATGACTGTGTTTTGAAGAACCATGAGTGTTAAAGTTCTCTAAGGATTTACAATATGTCACACAGGAGGAAGAGTGCCCGACCAACCAACAAACACTGGAGGAACGGCCCGTACACATACGACCAGTCGACGGTAGGTTGTCATATTGTCAACTTGTCAACATGTGTCATTGTCATTGACATTAATGTTGTCAATATGTATCCAGAAAACTGTCAATTCAAAATCTCATTAATCGACATAAGTAATTCATTCAATATGGACATATTTTATACATATTTATTAATATTTGAGTTTCATTGAAAAACCTCAAACTTACTGATATTTCTATTTTTACTTTGAAAATCATTGAGGCTATTTCAAAACTTTGGTTAAAAAAGTTGAAACAATTTTGAGATTTCGTCGTAAGTTTTCCAAACTTGTTGATAATCCTACAATTACTGCACGTGATGTTCTTGCTCCTTGAATGTGTATAAATGCGAGCCTTCATTTCAGTCTAGTCCTCGAACAGCAAGTCTACACTAAGCTGAATACACAATGCAATGCAGACCAAGATATTACCTTAAAGAACAGCGTTGCCTTATTTGATAAAACTACATATTTAATAGGCTAAATTTAGTCTTTGCACGTGACAACAGTAAAAGTAAATAGTTTACATAATAAATACCATTACCAAAGTTGACTTTGTAAGTTCATATATAATGTATACACTCATTGTTTCGTATTCCTTTCAAAACTATTAATTAATCAAGTTGATAGGAAATATACATGGTGATAAATATGGATTTAAAGGTAATAACCACATAGTAATAAACTATGAAAGAAAGCAATATAACCCTTGATGGGTCACTCTTTGAGCGTGTAATCTCTCAGAAAGTAAACACATGGTCCCGTGCCGAATACCTTTCATTGTTTACAAATCCGCCATGTTCATACATATGTTCCTAATAACCCCCCTCCGAGTTTTGCCCGATGGTTAACTTTACATCAACACAAAGACACCGCAATAATTTATTTGTTACATATTGTCAAATATTTTGTTTATATCTGAAACGCATCGCCTCCAAACACGTGAAATCTACATTAGGAAATAAGCGTGCATTTCATGCGCATGTTTTGTAATTGCGTTGCACGGATATCGCATGGAAATCCATTAGTTAGGTAAAACATTACCGATATAAGCGGACGGCGCACGTTATAGTGGGGTAGAGGCGCATCTGGGATTGCACGGTCCATAATAGAATTGGTATGAGATAACGCGAGATTTTGCGATTCCATATATGGAAAACGGAACGGGCAAACCTAGCCCTTCATTTCATCTTATAACCAGGAATGTTGCTTGCCATACGTTTCGGCTGCTGTGCTATTTTTATTCGTCCATTTATGTGTACATCTATTTCTTTGAATTTGGGATTTTTGTTTATCGCTGTCGTTGGAAAAACCTCCACACATTGTTTGGCATCGGATGGTTTTGGCACTGTTAACTAATGTACGTTATCTAGAGTAGTGATGTCAAAGAGTTGTACAGTGCAGTCTACAAACGCATTAGAATTCTGTATTAAGATTCATGCATTACGGTGTAATTTATTGCAAAATATTTTTAATTTGCTTTTTTAAATAGTATATAATTAGATATAAAAACTAATGAAGACACTGTATTTGCCTCAATTAAAAATCATACCATTTTATGGTTTATTGTATTTCAGATTTGCAAATCAATGACAGACAGGCAACCATCGGTTCCAGAAATGATCTATAAACAATGTCTTGAAACATTGGAAATATGTAATTTATATATATAACTCAAATTATATTAAACTATTTAATCAAACCAGAGACCACACCATCAATTATTTTATTAAACATAAATATACTATCTGTTATTTTATGACAAATAACAACGAGAAAACTATTGGTGCTTGAATGACAATTAATCACGACCATTTGGATGACAAAATATCATCCCGAGGTCTAGCAATTTTAAAAGATACCCAATACCGGGTAGTAAAACTAGGGAGGACTATCAACTAACAAGACCTGATCGAGGAATCGGTTTCGACCTTCTTTACGTTAAAACTTTAAAAACACCCCAACAAATCAACTGTAAGGTTTCAGTCTGTAGTATATATAACCTGACACATATGATAGTCAAAGCTCGAATAATGAATAATATCGTTGAATATTCACATTTGACACAAATGACATCAGCAAGCCTTGGATAAACAAAAAAAAATCAGTCCAAAAAACATACAATTCGTATCCCTGTTGGTGACTAGTGTTGAGTATTGCAATGTAAAAAAGTGCCATGCTTCCATTTTCGGTGAATTCCGATGCAATACTGTGTAAAAGTTTATATTGTTAAACCTGTACACCTCATGTACTAGCTTTACGCTCTTCGGCCTTTGTCTTTATTTTACGTCCATTGCGTCCAGCGAATATGAGCACGTGGTGTGACGTCATGCTGGTCAGCAGCTGTCTAAATATTGGTCACACATGTTTTACAGCTGTTAAAGTGGCTATCATCAAACACTATCAGTGTAGATGTGTAACAACTAAATGGGGTTAACCAAGGAATTAGATGGATATACGTCTTTGGTTTTACCAATATGATAAATTAATCGTCTCTGTCGTTTGCAGAATGATGCATTTGCTGTCACTTAATTTGATTTTTCAAAGGATTCTTTATTAAGTCTTATTTACAACATACATTGACCTTGTTTATACTCAAAATTGAAGATGTTGCGTTGTGTATTCTATGTATTGATCCCGTCAGAGTGTAGTATAAATAGATATGGGGATAGTGCATCGCTTTGTTTGTATCAACGTTTGCCTTTTTTAAAAAAAGCCGATTGGAATGTTATCATCTGTTTAACCAATGGACGTCTTTGATTTTACATATATGAGAAGGAGCAATAACATTATGATTATTTCTAAGTTTTTTTGGGTTTTTTTAATGACAAATGTAAAAGAATGTTGTAAAGGTGTTTGTGAGAGATGGGTGTATAAATGGAGCACATTAAATCATTTAAAATTTGACTGGGGCAAATCGACCAAAATGTAAGCCATTTTTCTTGACCTTAAAGTTAAAATCGTTAGTTTAGTTAGTTGAAATAGTAAACTAACTTTAATCGCAATCGTTTATAACATTCTTTAGGACATTAATATTTGTGTATGTATTGTTATGTTTAAAGTGAATATTACATTAAACAACTAAATAGAAGAAATACAAGTTTATGGATTTACAACTTCTCACTTGCAGTGAGATGCCACGTTTCGGTGTACAGTATATACTAACACCGTTATCGAGTCGAACATTTTCTCTTTTTAAATGCCTTAATTTTGTTTGTGTAAATTATGCTTTATTTCACAATTTTGTTTGTGTTGTATATGACAATTCTTTCACCATATCACATCATATATTTTTTCTGACACATTTTTTGAAATGCAGAAACTTTCGTTAGACACACTAGCTCATGTTATAACATATATTTATTTGACCGACATTGCAGAACATTCTTTCAATTGAATACAACTACGTGTCGTCTATGCTACTAATGTTATTCATTAAATAATGTTTCATTCCGTTAACTTCATCAACTTCGTCAAAGGCGGATGCACTTCTAAAGCTTTTGATATAGTAAAAGGGCCGACGTAAATGATATGATATATATTTGGAACTCTCGGGGGAGGATGGGTAGAGACCTAAGACGTGTTCAGGACCGCGAGTACTCGCTGCGCGTACCCGCGAACAGAAACCTGAGGTCGCGAGTACTTCCCAAGATAATTTCAGAATATCAACTTTTGGAAAATATAGCTGCCTTGCACATAGCAATTGACCAAATTTCAATTGAGGGGGTAATAAAAGAAAGACAAATGAGGTAATCAAATTTTGTGACACGCGACTCCATCTTGGATCGTGAATACTCGCTTGGTGAGACTGCTCCAAAGTGGTCACGCGTGTATTCGCGAGTACGCGCGAACTCGTTGTCGTTCAGAAGCGGGTACTCGCGATTCTGAACACGCCCCAGGACCCGCGGACGTTGTGAAGTATTTATCTCTGTTCATGTTGCTGCTCTGAACATGGTTATGTTCAATAGCTTTCCATTCAAAGATACACTACGATTAGGACCACGAATATAACTCAACACAATGATAACAGCCAGGATCGATCAATTTACAAAATGTCTTTTTTTTTTTACGAACGACCAACGTTAATCTCTGAGTTACAATACTCCTAAGAGAAGCATAACATTTAGAAGAACACATTTACAAAACAAACATTTAAAAAAGATCGATACATTCAAATTTGAAGAGACCAAGATGACAATACAAAAATTAATTTGAGCATCACATATTTAGAATGAAATTAAAGTGAATATATTGTTTAACTAAGTAGATTGTATATTCCTTGACCAAATGTGAATGTTTGAAGGCAAGACAGGTGTAGTGGATGTTCTGGCTGTGATTTGTTGTTTACCGCTGCTTTCAAGATTATTACACACGGCTGTTAATGTTAATAAAGCCCGCAACATCTTTGCGGCTATATATGCATTGCAGTAAAACCTGCGGTCACAGGTGGAATCATGGATGGTACTGCGCTGAAATTCAATGTAGCTTTGGCTACAACATACTATGAACACTATTAATTTATGTTAGGCAAATAACATATCTTCGTTTGAACTGGTTAAACGTACATTTTCAATGTGGTTTTAAACCTTGGATTTAACACCCCTTCTGACATTTCAAATCCTCACCCAAGGCCGGAAATTTCTAAATTCATTGGCAAAAGAAACACTTAACGCAATTAAATCGTTATGTGCAGATTATACGACAAACGGAGAATGTTTGATCAAGAATGAATAAGGGAGGACTCAAAAAAAATAACGTAAATGAAATTAAACACAAATGATTGTCCGAAATTACATACTGATGTTCTTTTACAGGCATAGGGAATATTCCAATGAAACGTATCTATAGTATGCAAACATGTTGGTAGACGTTGTGATTTAAACACATCAATGTTAACACAATGCTTTTCCTTTTGTGAGACTTGAGAATCTGTTTTGGGAACAGGGTTTTTTTCGGTTGCGAATTTGGCAATCAGTTTATTCAACTAATACGTCATGAGGAACACACGAAGGGAGGGAGGGGGAGGGAGTTTACATTACGCTGAGTGACGTCATTTGAATGTGTAATTGCCGTGTATTAATAGATATTATGATTATATGTTTAAATATATTTGTGATTAGTCATCCTTGAAATATTTTCAAAAGAAACCTGTATAAAACCAGAATAATAAACAATTCTCTATACATTCTTATAAATTCATCACAGTTATGACAAATCCTTATTTATACTGCAGGACGCAGACGATGTTGAGGAGGAAGAGGAAGGGGGAGGGGAGGGGGAATCTGGAGACGCTGGGGGAGACCAGGCTATAGAGATCCCCCCTGACATCTTCCAGGACTTCGAACAGTTGAAGCACGCCACGAACCTGGACACATCCACCCTGATGAGGAACCTGCTTAAAGACTACCACAGGTGGGTGCAGCGTGGCCAGGCATCCTTTCACAAAGCAACCTTAACTTAGGTTTACCTTAAAGGGGCAGTAGCACGTTTTTTGTAAATTTTATTTTTTCAAAGTTCCCATTTATAATGATAGTTTATGACGTTTATATTTAGTACTTATTTACATTACACAAACCAATTATCCGTTATCTCATGTTTAAACTTGATTTTCCGAAGAGAGAAGGGTGTTTTACTATTGATGAAATTATAATTTTAATACATTTCATCGACTTATTTCAGCGAAAAAACGTGCTACTGCCCCTTTAACTCCCATTCTTTAACATTGACTCATGATCACCTTAGAGCTTTGTGAAAGGGGGCTCAACAACTGTGTATTAAAAAAATAGTTTAAAATAGGTTAAAACAGCCTCAATATATATATATATATATATATATATATATATAGACAAATAATATTTTATCCGTTATTTCCCACTGTTCTGACACATGTTTTCTGTCATGTCTCGCAAACTTTGAGGTGAATATAGCCCGAATCAAACAAAATATGTTTTATCCGTTATTTCCGACTGTTCTAACACGTGCCTTCTGTCATATCTTGCAGGGTATCACCCGAGATGGCCTGGCATCGCCCAGTCCCAGAGGATCCTGTGTTCAAACCCCCCACACCTCCCCTAGCAGATGACAAGCAAGTCATGAGTGAGACTTTTGGGACGCGACTATTCGACGTGGGCGTGGTTAGACGATCTCCAGCCATGGAAACCGGTTACGTGTCACGTGACAGCCCAGCAGCACCGGAAGTAGAGTCTCGAGACCAGCCCCTGGATCTGTCTGTGGCAGTCACATCGGAGAAGGGTGGAACTGACTCTGAGTTCCTGCAAAGTGAGATAACAGAAGGAACTGTACAACTAAAAGATCACTTCCAGAGATCGCTTGTTGGCAGTGCTGCTAGTCCACGAGACTCGCCTGCACCCCTGGTGACGTCTGTCATGTTATCGTCTGCTATGATGACAACAGACATGGCTGGGTCTCATCTGAGTCAGGGTGGCCTCGTTATGGCTTCAACGATGCCCAACCAGTGCAAAGTCGTAATGTCGTCTGCTGTTCCGTCCTCTGGGTCTTTCACTGTGAGTGGAGACAAGAACGAATGCATCATGATGCCAATGCAAATGTCAATGCAGTTGCCAACTGTCACGGCAGTTGAAGGTGGACAAAAGTTCCTGACAGGTAACTTCAGCGTGGATGCCAATGGAAATCAGCAAGGAAATATTGTTGCAATCCCGATCTTACAAGCTGTAGCAGGCCCGATAACTTCATTACCAATGCAGGCTACACCAGTTTCAGCTCAACCCCAGACGGCATCTGCCTCACAGAGTTCGCAACAGCTTCAGATACAGCAGCAGCAACAGCAACAACAGCAACCTGCTCCAGTCCAAACCCACGTACCAGCAAGACGAGGCAGAAAGCCAGGAAGTCTGAACAAGGGCAACAAAGTTCCCAAACCAGCCAAATCAAACGAGATGAAGATAATAGCCGAGAACACGATGTTTCCCGGAGTTTATACGAGTATCTTGAAGTTACCCTGGAGCAGACGATCCCGAACTAAGGCTCAACCAGCACCTGCACCACCCCCTCCTCCACCATCCATGACAGTGCTCCCTGTTACTACTCCAGGGGTACCCGAGGCTGCAGCTGCGCCGGCCACAATGTCCCCACAGCCTGCCACCACCCAGTCTGTGATGATGGTCTACCCTAATGCAACCATCTCAGCTCTGGGAAAGCCAGTGAGGAAAAGAGGGAGGCCGCCAAAGCTTCCAGTTCTCTCCCATCTTCTGGCTGAAAAGAAGCCTAAAAAGGACAATGTGCAAACCACAGTATCAACATCCTTGTCAAGTCAGTCTGCTTCAATATCGGCAGATGGTTCTATGCTGTCCATCCTTAGTACCCACAGTATTGGCGCTGATGCTTTACCAGAAGATGAGAACTTAAAAAAACTTCAACTTTTGAACAATCCTGATCAGCAAGCACTATCTTACCAACCGTCCGTTCCTGAACCCCCTCGAACAGAACCCAACGGTTCAACCAAAGAGTCAAATGGTTCCATGTTTCAGGAGATGATTCTGTCGTCCAAATCCCTCATCAACATCAAGCCAAGGAAACGCCAATCCAGCAATATTATAAAGTCCGGTGAAAACTTTATATGTACGTCATTCAGAATCCGTCCAAGAGCATCCCGACACAAAGCCCAACCTAAGCCTCCAGTGGTAGCAGATACCCAACTACCCGTCCAGACTGTTCCTGTACAGATTGCTTCAATCACAAACAACCTGAACAACACAAATGACCTTCACCCTGCGTCCCCTGTACCTCCAGTAGAATCTTCAGCAGACATCAGTAACCTGTCTCCAACATCCACCGTGGACGACTCACCTCTCTCGAAGAACATGTTCCACGAACTCTACCACTGCAAAGTGTGCAACGAGATCGTCCCAGCTGAAGACAAACAGAGTCACAAACAGCAGCATGTCCCGGTCAAGTTCTTCTGTCTCACATGTGGTCAGGAGTACTACAGCTTCCTCCAGGGCAAAGATGGCGACGATCCTGAAGCGCCCCGGAGCTTCCAGTGCGAGCGCTGCAGTGAGAATTACAACGAATCAAGTGAATCCTTGACGTCGGCTCTGGATCTCAAACCAAGAGAGAACCGATGTGAGGAATGTGATGAAGAGTTCAAGTGTTTCTCGGATTTCAGGGAACACAAACGTGAGGTCCACGGCGAGGAAGAGACTGAACTGAGAAGCTTCACGTGTGACGAGTGTGACAAACTGTTCCTCTCGGAGAAGAGTTTCCTGAACCACCAGGAGAAACACAAGACATCTCTGAGGTGCGTGTTGGACGACTGTCCCGTGCTCAGCGCCGACAAGGACGAGCTGGACTCGCACGTGAAGGAGTGCCACAACAAGAAGGAGTACCCTTGTGTTTATGACGATTGTAAGAAGAAATTCATGAAGAAGTTTCATTTACAAGAACACATTAGGGTTAAGCACTTCAACATCCGTGCATATCGGTGTTCGTGGCCCGGATGTTATAAAGAGTTTGCCGCTGAACGACACCTGAAAGTGCATCTGTTGATCCACAAAGACGAGAAGCCTTTGAAATGTGACTTCTGTGACTATAGGTGTCGGCAAAGAAATGCAATGAACTGGCACATGCGCAAACACCCGGAAGCTCCCTATCGGTACCGGAAGTTCAGTATGCTAGGAGGGGGAGACGATTAAGTGCTTCTAACGAGTTGTGTTATTTGATTTTATAGGCGTTATGAGTCACTGGTACTCTCGAAACCTCACTCGACGTTAAGACCTTTTGCTGTTCTATGTTGACCCATTTAAAGTAAAGTTATGTTCTGATAGTTCGTATTTGTCAGTGTAAAATGTTCTGTTCTAATAGTGTTTGATTTACATCTACACACAAATATTTTAAATCGTTTGAATCTGTTTGGATATTCCATCAGGGCCGTGTTCAAGAGAGGTTTCAAAGTAATACTTTTAAACCTCTCTTTAACGCGATTGCTCAATGTAGCGCTACGTAGCAAGGCGAGCAAACTTCGAGGAATTTGCACTGTGTCGTTCAAGAGATAAGAAGCGCTCATTGAGCGCTACATTGAGCGATCAATGAGCGCTACGAAGCGCTTCATTTTGTTGAACCGCAGGCAGAATTATTTTTTCTAACGCTATTAAAAAAAAAGAAGCACATATATGCGTATGTGATAACCTAATATCTTTTCAAATTTAAGTACTTACTTTAATATTACTGAGGGTATATGTGTTTGAATCATGTGACTGAGAAATACTTGTATTGCAAAACATTTTAAATGAGTTTATGTATCAGCTGATCTCATACTGACGTGCAATTTTCAGTTGTGCAATATTGTAACGATTTACAATATGTTATGTATACTTTATTGAATTTATTACAATTTTCATTTGCATGTATATCTTCGCATTGTTTGTTAAATACGTATCCCATATTTTATCCAGCCTCCACAAAGCCAACCTCATTTTTGGATGTTTCTCCTCTCTTCTGTAGCACTGACACTAAGACTCCAACAATATTGAGAAGGAGCCACTGTTTTCTGACAATCCCATGTCTTATAGGCTCCGTTTCCATACAATAGAAAAGTAATTTACGAATACTTACTTTAGTTTTAGTTTAAGACTACTGAAGGGTTCGGAGGGCGACAATAAGTCTTTTATAATAGAAATATAAGTTTTGGAGATAGAAGCTGCTATAAATCCCTTTTTATCAAATTGATGCACATTAATAATAATGAAAAACTCAGGAGATAGAAATATTTTTAATTTTGTTACCGAACGAATTTGACGTATTGTTTTGAATATGTCCGTGGCTTTAAATATTCAGGTGGGCGGTATGTCTAGAAATAGAAACATTATTTTAGTAGAGATGGAAGGACATATTGCTGTTTTCCGGAGATGAGAAGCGAGAAACCATACATAGGACCTTATTTCAACACTCCAACTTCCCTGTTTGACAACCCTTTAAAGTTCACGTGAAATGCATTTTTGTCATGACAATGACAGATTATCACCTCTACGTACATTATATATCATAATCAATTGAGCATAAAATCGATACAATATACACTTGCAATTGATAATTAAGACGATTTTAATTTATTAATTTAATTTAATTAATGATGATTATCACTGTCGCTAGATGAATTTATGAGGTGTGTTAAATCGCCAAAAACACATGTTCATGCAATAAGTATGTAATTGTCATCTGCGGAATGACCTAGTTGGATATCTAAACATTCGATATACGGAAAATTTAAGTTGTTTTGTTGAAGATGTTAACGAATTAACAATCAAAATGTTGCGAAATTATGTTGAATTATGACTATCGCCGAAAATGAGATTACTCAAGTGACGTCACAGAATCATCTCCACTGTCCACACCCACGCAGATTTTCATTCTGGTCGCCAGGGCTTAATTAGGCGAGTTTTTAAAAAAGTCGTATATAAGTAATTTATGGGCCGATTCCAGAAATTTAAAATCGAGCAATTGTCAAATTGACATCCCATTTTAATGAATCCGAAAGTGACCATATGTCATTACATCTATCCTTTAAGGTTTAAGTCATATTGTTAAGATTTAGCGATCGATGCATTTACTATGGACCGGATACTTTACTCACGTTGGATACAGCTGGAATCGAGCACACGGAATATATTCAAGAAATAGCATGTTCATATTTGGTCCATCCTCGGTTACTGATATAGTGGAGAGTAACGAAGCATATCTAAAACCATGGGTAACCGAGGATGTACTTGGTCTAGCTTGGACTGAAGAACAGTCTCAGTGGCCTCTCACTGTTATACCTTCCTAGTGAGGGATTGTTTTGCTCAATAGAATACGTCCATGTACGTCAAAGATTGACCGACAACTATCTACATTAACTTATTACTTACAGTTTCAAAGGAGTTCATCAAAATTACATGAAAGGAACCTTTTTATTATATTTATAACCAAGTGTCGGTAATTGTACTGAATTGATTGCGGATATTCGAATTCATTTCCCCATACCTGCCCCAGTCCTATAGTGTTTTATACAGTGTATAAAACGGGCGTGACACTTGAGCGTGTTTTGTGACATGGTTTTGCATTGGGCATCCAGCTTTAACATGGAATTATTTCTAACGTTATTGAACATCTTTTTAAAATGTTCTCTCGAACTCACGTTTTGGACTGTTTCTAACGTCTGTGAACAGATGTAACATTTTTTTAATAGTAAATCCCATGATTTAAAACTTGGGTGTTAGAAGTATTCAGTTTATTACCGAAACGTCTTTCTTCAGTTGTCTTGGGATGAAATAGTTCCAGACATATATGGGCATTATCAGTGAATGTGATATGATGTATATATGCTCCGTGTTCCATTCGATGTTGTATTTTTCACACTATGTAAGGTGGGCATTATGTGCAATACGAACTTAATAACTTTTTGTTGTGTGCGTTTTGTTTATATATATATTCTTATCCACTACAAAGTGAAGCGGCGAGGGCGTTGATTAATCATGTATCTACAATGAATGTACAAGTGCTCGAGGGTTATTAAGCTTGGTCGGAGCATGTATGGTTTAATTCAGTGACTCCCATTTTGTGCTGATAAAGTCATGGAATAATTTGAATTGGTAGCTCGCAATTATTATAAATAACATACTAGTTCCAAAAACAAATAGAGAATTTTCATCCAAGTGTTTTGAGATCAAATATACACCTCGTCATAAATATCGCACCACCCACTTTGGATCAGAAAGTAAAACTGGATCTTCAAACTCAAACAATTGCTACCGTGGAAAACACTGTTTAGATGGCCTCGACTTTGGGCACGAATTGAGGGTTTAATCGTAGCAAACGAAAGTCAACTAAGATCAATAGAAAAATAAGGTGAGTAAGTATGGCTACCTAGGTCGTTACAACAAAAACAGACGAAAAATCACATTACAGAAAGGTTGAACACACTACCAAGGTCCATAATGACTGTTAAATTACACTTGTGACGTCATCCTATTGTTCTTTCACTCCATTATTTTTCAGTAATGGAGAGTTACACATCACATTATATTTTTTAATTAGAAATTTAATTTCTTTTAATTTCTAAAGTCATTTTGATAAAAGAGCAATACTTTGAGTGTAATTTAAGTAGGGTAATATCCTCGTAACTCTCCATTCCTTAAAATAATGGGCCTCGGCTCCATTATTTTTAAGGAATGGAGAGTTACTCGGACATTACCCCCTACTTAAACTCTCATGCTAGCCACCAGACGTGTGTTGGACAAATCATGCGTGCACGTGCAGCGCGGAACAAGGTGTGTTTGTGATGTCATGTTCACATATGATGTGGTATATTCGATATGTATTTGTAATGTCAACCCTTGCAAAACTATTTCTGCTTTCAATTCCAAATCGGTGGTGGATACTTATGACAAGATGTATGTACATTGTATATCAACCCTGATTGATAAAATTTGATATCTTCCAGTTTTTGATGATAAACCGATTGTATCTCAATGAATCACGAGGAAGATTCATCATGACACTAGTGTTATGTTGCAATATCCGTCCAAAATGTTTATTCAATGCTTAATTGTTACAGTGTCTATTTGGATCATGTTTTACTTTGTATTGTATATGCAATTACAACTTGTGCTTCGTCCATGACAGAATAAACTTATTTTTGTCAAATTTGAAAGCAGTCTCTTGTATTTTTAGCTCATCTGGCCTGAAAGTCCCGATGGGCTTATGGCATGGGATGGCGTCCGTCCGTCCGTCTGTCCGTCCGTCCGTCCGTAAACTTTTCGCTTTTTCGACTTCTTCTCCAGAACCAATGACTCCAGAGAGCTGAAATTTAATGTACAGACTCCTTGGCTGAAGGGGATACTAAATTGTAAATTTGGTGACCCTGTGACCCCAAATGTGGGTCACAGGGGTCATAACCTTAAAAGCTATTTTCATCTTCTTCTCCAGAACCAATGTCTCCAGAGAGCTGAAATTTTATGTACAGACTCCTTGGCTGAAAGGGATTCTAAATTGTAGATTTGGTGACCCTGTGACCCCAAGTGTGGCTCACAGGGGTCATTACCTAAAAAAAACTATTTTCATCTTCTTCTCCAGTCCCAATGAACGTAGAGAGCTGAAATGTTATGTACATACTCCTTGACTGAAGGGGATTCTAAATTGTAAATTTGGTGACAGTGAGACCCCAAATATTGGGTCACAGAGGCAATGATCTAAAATGCTATTTTCATCTTCATCTCCAGTCCCAATGGCTCTAGCGAGCTGAAATTTTATGTACAGACTCCTTGGCTGTAAGGGATTCTAAATTGTAAATTTGGTGAGTCTGTGACCCCAAATATGGGTCACAGGGATCATAACCTAAAAGCCTATTTCAGTTTACAGCATCTTTCTGAGATTATATGTGCACCTCAATCAGTAAGTAGGTAAGGGAGGTAATTTTAAAGAAAACAGCTGAGTTAAAGGCATTTCATCTTTCTGATGTGAGAGTTCTAACATGTGCTTTGAGAATATAATATGTCTGATGAAAAAGAGATATTTAGAATTAAAAACTTAGAATTGGAGGTCTAACAAAAAATTATAAGTCATATTTTATCTTTGTCTCACATTTCACATATGAGTAATTATTTGTATTTTGCAAGTGAATTTGCTGATAAAGGTACACAAGTCTAAAAGTATTCTAAAGACTTAATACAGAATCTTTTATTAAATCTAATATTATGCTCTTTGTAATTTAAGAGTAAATAATGGAGTTTTTTAATATCTCATGATATTGTGTAATTATTTGGAGAATTAATTAATTAATTAATGAGAATTTCCAGTACGAGTCAATTTGGTATACCTTATTTATATCATATTTTATACTTTATAACTGATTTAGTTTTCTATTAACTTTGCAGTTAATTTTATTCAATAGGAACAAGAAATGAGATAGATGTCTACATCATGGACATGTTTAATGTGAATCTATTTGAAATGAGAACTATTGAATACCCTTTGAAGGAATAACTTGAAGAGGAATTAAATTTTTTCATTTTACATGAGATATGTGAACTGAATATGACTAGTGATGACTGGTGATAAAATAGGACTATAAAAGAAGGAGCTATATGAGATTGTGACATCACACCTATTTTCATCATCTTCTCCAGTACAGAAAAATAATTAATTGTAGGAAAAACTGCATCTAACATATAAATTTTACTGGCTGTGAGTCAAGTGTCTGCATGTTATGTAATTGCATTGTGTTGACCTCTTCCTGGCAGAAGAATGAAAACTGATAGTTACACAGAGGTTTCAGGTTACTTCAAACTTCTGTGCAGCACTGTTATCATAGACTGTGCGTGAGACTGCTTTAGTCTTCCACTGACTCTAAAAAAGAATTTATTCATAGAATATCACCATTTTATCAAATATTGAAAAGGAGCCTATAAGAAATGGTGAAAAAGAATTTACTAAAAAAAAATCACCAATTTATTAGGTATTGAAATGGAGCCTATGAGAAATGGGATTTTCAAAAACTGAGGCTCCTATTCATTATGTAATGAATGTTGGTATTGCCATAATGCAATTAAGAATTGAAACAATATAATGCAAAGGTGTATGATATTCATAACGAAAGTTGATTTATGTGTAACCAATTTTGACCTAAAAAGGTTTTTTTCATTTTCTTCTACAGCCCCAGGCCATTATTGCAATAGCTTACAATGGTGAATTGTATGCAAAGAATTGTACCCGGTATATTCATTATTATATAATGTGTGTACGACCTTAAAAAATAGTATGATCTCTCCACCACATTATTATATGTTTGATACCAGCAATTTATTTCCAAGCTTTGTGTTGCTCTTTCAACACATATATATAGCAGATTGGCAAAGTTATGATAACAAAATATTTTTAAACTGCTTTAATCGTTTCACTACCTAGATTCTTATTACTACATTCCATTATCTGACCATTGCTATAAAGTCCACTCCATAACATACCCAACTTATTATCTCCTGATGAGCTACAGAGGCCATGGCTCTATTTTTTAATTTGCGGCTGCTAGTATTACAGCAGGGAGAAAGCCCGCAACGCCATGTGGCTATGCATTGCGGTGAAACCTGCGAGCATCAGCTAGAACTAGCGAACCATGGGTGGTACTACGCTGAAATTCAGTGTAGCATTGCACCAAAACCTTACTGAGTGTAGAACAGTTCTCTACTGCAGACAAAGTTGCCGTGCCCCTGGCAGGATTCGAACCCCGGACCTCTTGATGCGAAGCCGAACGCGCTAACCCGCCTCCAGTCACAAGGAAACAATGGTTGGTATTAGAACACTCCTAAAGGTTCTCACAGTATGATTTATTTGTATAACTTGTAACAACTTTAAGTGACATGATAAATATCGACCAATTTCGGCTCGGCAGAATCGCAGCCATTAACAGCCTTTTCCCAAAGAATAAAAATTTCACGCCTAGTATTATTGCAGGGAGAAAGCCTGCAACACCATGGTGGCTATGCATTGCAGTGAAACCTGCGAGTATCGGCTGGAACTAGCGAAACATGGGTGGTACTGCACTGAAATTCAGTGTAGCATTGCACCCAAACCCAGGGTATAGGTAGATGGAGATTTATTGGAAAATATACCCTGGAAATTGTCGAGTTGAACCCAGGGTACTACACTCCTTTAAATCTCCAGGGGACATGAAAGTTAGTGATATAAATTAGGGTTTTAGGATCTTAAGCCGAGATGATCCGAGACAAAATGGACTGACCACAGCATATATGGATACATTTTGACCACCAATATACAATAAAACCAGAAACGCTGAACTGAAAATATCAAGTCTTGTTTTATTCCGTTCTTTACACTTCATTTGTACATTTGATTATCATTAGTATCAGACAATATTGTACACAAACATTTACTGTACTTCAACATTTAAACTGTTACAATAGCAATCTTGACATTGAACCAACAATAATACATGCATTTACTCTGTAATAACAGCGAAAAATCTTCTTACATATACACTCTTCGATAATATTTCCATTCTTACATTCAGTTTACAATAAGTACACATCATCCTTACCAATTCATACAAATAACCTTTTGCAAACACTCATCAACAGTTGTTTTCATCTGATCTTAACAATGAGAACTCAAACATTTATAAAATTTAAAATTAATTTTATAATTTTAGATCACTTATGTCATTCTCACTAAATGCATTACTGGTAAACGAATGTACGTACATGGGCAAAAAAATTTATTCTCAGTAATAACAATGTCTTTGGTAAATATTGAAATGACTATTTCTACTTAGTTTCTATTTATTTGAAAGAAAAAAAACCTTAAATAAAAACAATAGCACTCAAAATTTTTGCTTTCAAATCTGGAACAAACTATTCTTGCTTCATAAAAATTTACAAGCATTGAAAGTAGAGGACGTTACGATTTGCGGATGATACATACAATAATTACACACAAACATACAGCAATGATGCTTCCTGACTTTACAAGAAAATGGAAATTAAACACTTTACTTAAACACCCATTCAAAATACTGACAATGTACAAAAGTTGTTTACATTTTCATTCATTATACCCTCACCAAAAATAAGAGTCAGCACAAAAACCATTCAAAATAACAGCCCTTAACTAAATACAGTTTGAAACATACAATGTCTATTTTCTGTATCTATCTTTGAAAAGTTTATTTCTCATTACATTGAATTTACCTGCATATTTGAAACCTGTTTTTCAGCATTTCATTCAAGCTCACATTGTTTGTTTACAAAAGTAACAGTATTATTCTCATAACCTTCTCTGACTTGTATAATTCACGAAACATCTTAATCCTTTAACCTCCACAATTAAATGCTTTTTGACATCATGCGTAGCTTTATTTGAACTAGAATCGATTAAATCGGTAAAATCAAGCACTTCTCTCAATTGTGGAAACTATCTCAATGCCTTTGATTTGTTTCAACATCTACATGATCGGAAAGTTCAACGATTCCATTGTTACTTTGTCTTTGCAAATAACTGCATAGATAATTGACAACTGTATTATTAGAGTATATTATATTATTCCGCTAATCTTCTTGTACTCATCTCTGTTGATTCTCTCCTGTTCTTACTTCTACTGAAAACCAACACAATCCAATCTTAAATCAATCTCACGACCATTGCACTCTTTGAAACTGTTACCTAAGTTGTCCTTTGTGAGCTGTAAGCTGTATTCAATATAGTCTTGCAACAGTTTGCTTGTCCTATTTTCATCGGACATCTTCAAAGTAGTCATCTGGTTTGTAATTTTCTTGGCTGGACTGTCGGCGCTGCTGAAAAAATCTCTCATCATATCAGACTTCAGTCTATTATACACGGTGCCTCCTAATGCAGCTGTTCAATCCCGCTGTCAGAATATAATTTGACAACCATTTTCATTTTTGATAGTTATTTCTTCTTTCCATGAAATATAGGTAGACAATAATCTGTTAATATTCACACATCCATGAACATGAACCTTGGGACCTTCATCAGTAACATTTTCTTGGCTTAGCGTTGTTGATCCTTCGAAACGTTTATTTTTCAGTCACGTTGTACAAATTTACTTCAATTTCACAAACCAACAATCTTCTCATATTTCACTTTTGTTGTTGTAAATCCTCAAAGACATCATTGTTATAAGTCTAGTTGTTCATATATGTATTCAAAGAGCTGCATGTAATTCGGAGCTCGCTGTTTATTTCACTTTTTTGGTTGATGTTGTTACCTCCTCTTGAAGACACAAGTTTAATATAATCTGGCGACCTTCTTACGAGTCTTCACCTTCTTAGTTGGCACTGCTGAGGCGACTGTATCGACACTACTCGTCCCTGCTGCACCGCGGTCCATCGCTCGAGTGCGCCGTCTCTCTGGGGCGGGGCTTACAAAGTTTATCGGGCTGTCACTTGGTGATGCTACGGGCGGCTCTACAGTTTTCTTCTTTTTAACACTAAAATGAAATATGGTTTTAACATTAACTTAGTTATCATTTTGCCTAATTTCAAACACTTTTTAACCTTTATGTTTGAATAGTAAATAATTCTCTTATCAATTATGTTATATCATTTGTGTATAATAGGTTAGGTACAAGAATTATTACTGACAACATGGTAACAGAGTTTTAATCTTTATTAGTGGCAATAACTACTGATAAATCAAGTGCTTAGATCATAGATACTGTTTCATAAATAACGTTTGGCATCAGTTAAATTGAAACCTACCATAATTTGAACCAGGCTTTAGAATTACTTAGTGGCATTCTGACATCACAACAAGACTCACGTTTCCTTCTTGACAGCTTTGCGAGCTTTAGGTTTCTGTGCCGGTACCGGAGCAGTCTCGCTCTCCTGTGTGGAGGTAGAGGGGAGAAGGGAGGTAACTGGTGTGGGAGGGTCTTCACTCAAGGGGGCTGGAGCAGACCTCTTCCTCGTTATAGGGGGCGAGAAGATGAATGACTTGATGGGCGTCCCGGGATCCGCTAGTCGTGCTGGATTAAAGTAAAGTTTACATGTATATTAAAACCAGGTAAAGTATTTCTCACATTTTAAATTATGTGAGGTGAAGTGAAGTGATTTGAGATCCAATGTTGCCATCAAGACGTTTTCCATCTCAGCGTCTGTCATCGCAGAAAGAGTATGCAAGACCATTGATTATGTTTTGCAGTGAAACCTGTATCGGATTTCTCTAGTTTAAACTAATTGTAACTGACAGTGGACATACCTGGTGCTGTATGCATTGTGTTGGCAATAGTGAATATCATGTCTACTAAAACCATGAGTGTTCTGTGACAGCATTTATCCTCACTGAAACTCTGCATGACCACTGTGACTACTGAAAAAAGGTGAAACTTGTTGACTGGAACTAGCAAACACTTCCTTAAAATGGACAAGTGTGGACTGGAGCTCACCTTGTATCTCTGGCTCTATGGCCATAGGTTCTGAGAAGTGGAAGCTTGGTAAAGTGGCATCACCCGAATTTGAAGCTGCAACAAATAGGTAGCTATTGGAGCACATGAATCATTTCAAGATGCACACAATGACATCAGATAAGTTCACAAGATGTTTGTGTACTATATAAAATATTTCATGCCTAATTATTTGCCTAAACATGAGCCCAAACTGTTAGAAAGCCTCACCAGGTTGTTCCGCTGGAGTTGTATCCTTGGCTCTGGTCCGAGTGGAGTGACGACCTGCGGCGGGTTTCCGACCTGGAGACTTCCTCCTCGACTTCAACTAGACAAGATGAAAGATGGTTTATGATGAAAACGATTTTGTTTTCCCGAGTTGAACAACATTAACGTGTCTCTTTGAAAATGCTTTCCTTGAAAATGTTGAATTCCACATCCATCAAAATTAATTTTGTAAGAGGATTTAGAGAATGCTCAAATAAATTAAATGTAAATGTCTGAAAAGATAGACCTACTTTCTGTCAATAAACCAACACAAAGTATGGAATTAGAAAGCTAGCATTATTGTGTCTATGTCTTTGAATGAGACAAATAAGCTTCAAAATTATGTTGCACATGCTGAATCATGAAATTCTCTCAGTCTGATTAAAATCGACCTTATTTCGAGGAATAAAATTTGCAAAATAATGCATGTACCGGGATACAAACAGGTTCTGTAGATTTCTCGCCACAAGGTCTGAGAACACCCCGTATAGGCGCGTGTTCTGAGCCAGTTCAGCGCAGCCAAAGCCCAGTCAAATAGCTAACCAATTACATCATAGTTTTTAAACGGTCTCTGTTTTGAAAGCATTCGGAACAGACGAAAGGATAGCTGTTTCGAGTTATCTGCCCCTATCTCCTCGCACCGAAAGCTTTTGTTGGACGTCTTGTGATTGGTTAACTGAATTGCATCAGAACATGACAGTCTACACTCTGTTATCAGACGGTTTGGCGTGGAAACCCCTGAACGATATGAGTTCATATCCCGGTAGATGCACTATTTTGCAATTTTTATTCCTCGGAAAACCATCGATTTTAATCAGACTGGAAATTCTCTGAACGACAAGAAGTACCTCTTCAGTAGCTGAAGTTCCTGGCGAGTCTTTGCCCGACTCTGGAGGCGTGAGAGGTACGCTCATTCGAGTGGGTCGCGGCGGGGTCTTAAACTCTGTACTCTCGCTCTGCAACAAGATCATAGGTCTCAATAAACTGGGATGTAAACCTAGACACATACACATTGTCAATACGCATTTATTTCTCAGCAAAAGAATGAAATAACATATTGCTTCATTAAATGACAACTGACCTGTTTTCTGCCCCGTCTGTTGGTAGTGCGTGAACTGGACACAGACTCTATCTGTACTCTCTCTGCCTCGTCCTCACTGTCAGTCTGTTGTTTGTCCAGCGTCTTTATCATCAGTCGTGGGGAGCGACGTATTGGGGAGACAGGACCAACTTCAGACTCAGCAACTGTAAAGATGGGAATGTTCATAAGTCAAAAATAAGAAACATCACAATGTCTTACATTTAGTACGTCCAAAAAAGAGAACCAAAAGATGCTGCTTGCTGAATAAACATTATATATATATTCCTACGTTATCCTGAATTGGCAGTACACTGTTTGAGAACAACTTTTCCTTTGAAACCTTTTTATCTGAAACTTTCCTTAGAATTGTGTTACTAATATGCCATGGTTAGGCTTGAACCATTTCAAAAATAGAAAGACAGGGGCATAGCAAAGCTATTAAACACTTAAACATTTTATTTTTTTCACAAAACTGATTGCAATGTCATTTATGAGAACAATTTCCTTTATGCTTAAACGATAGCTACCACCCAACCATCAAGGTGACATTTGATAAAAACAATAATGAAACGTTATCTAGTCATAACTTTAGACTCACAGTCAGTGTTGACGAAGAGAGGCTGCGAGACCACCTTCTCCTCCGCACTTTTCAACTTGGTCATCTGTGTCTTCTTTGCCCCTCGTCCTGGAGACTTGGCACTTCTCGCTGGAGACGCTTTTGACCGAGTAGACTTCACTGGAGAAGCATCCTCCTCTCTCTCTGGCGACATCTCAGAGGCTTTCTTTGACCGTGCACCTCTTCCTCTACCAGGAGATTTGGATGGATCTGTCGGCTTCCGAGTTGATCGTCGACCTGGTGAGGGTTGGGCAACTGGGGACTTCTCATTGAGGTCTTGTGACTCCGACTTGGACTTGGTTGGGGATTGAGAGGACCTCCTTCCGGGAGATGTGGAGGTGACTTGTTCTAATGAAGAATCATCCTTGGTTTCTTTCTTTCTCCCTCTTGCTGGAGACTTCTGAGCAGCAGCTTTAGACGAACGACGTCCAGGAGACTTGGACTGCTCTCTTACTGGTGACTGAAGTGGTGTTGTTTGTCTTGAAGGTGACGTTGAGCTAGTTCTTGGAGACACTGCTACAGCTTCTTGTTTTTTGGATCTCCTGCCCGGAGATTTCTTCACAGTAGATTTTGCTGCTCTAGTTGGGGAGGAGGATTCAGCTCTTGAAGGTGAAAGGGTGTCTTGCTTCTTTGATTTTCTTCCAGGGGAGGGTTTGGCTGCAGACTTGGTTGTCCTTGTGGGTGATGTTGACATGGCTCTTGCAGGAGAAGTTTCTTCAGCTTTGCGGGACTTTCTCTGGGAAGTTGAAGGCTTCACTGGTTCTCGACTGGGTGAAGCTGACATTGCCCTTTCAGGAGAAATATCTTCAGCTTTCTTAGATTTCCTTCTTGAAGGTGATGGTTTAACTGGTTCTCTACTGGGAGAGGTTGACATTGCCCTTTCAGGAGAAGTTTCCTTGACCTTCCTTGAATTTCTCCTTGCAGGCGACGCCTTGGTACCTCGTCTCGGTGAGGCTGATTTTGGTCGTTCTGGGGAACCTTCTTTAGGTTCAGCAACAGCCTGTTCCGGTGATGCATCCCTCTTCGGTTTCCGTCTTGATGGTGATGCTTTTGTCTTTTGCTTAGCTGCAGATCTTGTAGGGGAAGCAGATTTTGGTCTCTCTGGAGACTCCTCTGCCTCAGAGTTCCTGGATCTGGTGGGGGAAGCAGACAAGTCATCAACTATCTTCTTGGTGGCACTTCGGGTCGACTTGCCAGGGGACTCGCCAAACAATTCATCAAACACTTTAACCGGTGATTCCATCTTCAGCCATGTCTGCTCCCGATGTTTCGATGGAGAATGTTTCCTGGATGTGGATGGTTTTTCCTCATCAACAGCTCCAGAAGAAGGTTCAGGTGACCCTCCCAAAGATCTTGCTGGAGATTCTCTCAATGACCTGGCTGGTGATTCTCTTAATGACCTTGCAGGTGATGACCTAGTCTCTCTAGATGGAGACTCCCTAACTGACCGATTGGGTGACTGCCTCAAAGACTCTCTGCTGGATCTTGTCTCTCGACTGGGAGATTCCCGCACCGATCTTGCCGGTGATGACCTTGATGGCGACTCTCTGCTAGATCTTGTCTCTCGACTGGGGGATTCCCGCACCGATCTTGCAGGTGATGATCTTGACGGCGACTCTCTGCTAGATCTTGTCTCTCTACTGGGAGATTCCCGCACTGATCTTGCAGGTGACGACCTTGACGGCGACTCTCTACTAGACCTCATCTCTCGACTGGGGGATTCACACACTGACCTCGCAGGTGATGACCTTGACCTTACTGATGAATCCCTAATTTCAATCTCCCCAGAAGAGTCAGGACAGAACTCATTCTCAGCCTGAGTGGATGTAACGTCCGCTTCTCCCTGCTCAAGAGCCTGAGAATGTTCGGACACTTCAGAAACAAGTCCCTGAGTACTGTCGGCCCTCTCCGTGACTCCCACCGTCACTTCATCTTCCGTGAGGTCCACCACATCCTCTTCCATCTCCTCATGCTGGGGAGTCTCAACATCCGCCGGTTGGGATGTTGGTTGCTCGTCTGCATCCCACGTCTTGATGCTTGGAGAGAGGTTTGGAGGAGTCGGGGCGTCTCCATCGATATCCATCTCGTCTGAAACAAGAAAACATGTTCATACTATACTCCTCCAAAAGTCAACTTGATGACATGCCTAGTACCACAAATATACAAAACAGGGTTTTAGGATGTGAAGAATGAGGACATTCATTTGATCCCTTCTTTATTCTGCAAAAGGGACAATTCAACAGATTTTATTGCCAGATATTATTTCTTTCATCACTTGCTTGACTTCATTGGAATCTAAAAACCTTTCATCATCATCTTTCTCTAAATCACAATAGCCTTAAAGATGGTCTATGCATCCCAATATTATATGCAATACATTAACATCTTCAACTGGAAGTGAAGAAACCAAAGCTGTTTACAAGTTGTCTGGACCTTGTTAGTCTGTTACTTTTGATTTTGATTTCCCTGACTCAGGCATAGTAAGTTGACAATCCTCCCCACTTTAGTACTCAGTATATCTCTTTATAAGTACCTGACTCGTCCGGGTTGAAGTTGAAGGTGATGTCGTCTTCATCCTCTGGTACCACCGGGTCAGGTACGTCATCCGCTCCTCGCTGTCTCTCCGCTCTGATTGGCTGCCTCATCAAGCTGTCCATCCTGGCAGCCATCTTGGGCGACAGACTGTCAATAGATATGACACACATATAGGACATAAGCACCATCTGAGAATGAAAATATTGGCTCCCAAAATTAATTTTGTGAAAATTACCAATTTAATTATAAAAACAAGAAGATTTCCTGGATAACAACTTCTTTAATGTGAAAATACACGATGTTTCAGAGTATCTTCCTGTTCTGATTAAAATTGTAAGTCTAGGGTAGGAAAAACATGTCAATACAACTTTTACAGCTCATCTACATATCAATCTGAAAATAATCCGCACCTCTCTGGCGTAGGACTCCTGTTTCTGATGGAGGGTGACCCCGGAGAAGGTGGACTCTTCTTCGTGGGAGACAGATTGTCATTGCTAGCGGGCTCCACAAAACGTAGATGTTTCGGTGTTGTGGGTACCGACCCCGAGGCCGACCGACTGCCAGATGCAGATGTGGATGCTGTTTCTGAGAAAGATATCTGCTTCGATGATTTAGGTGTCTTCTCTGCTTGCAGTTTGTTTGATAACTTCTCTGCAAAGCCCAAACACTTTGGTCGGTGAGAGGTTGGAGTTTTGTCTGAAATATCTTGAAGAAAAATATAAGGAAATAATTAAAAGGATAATTCTGTTGATAAAAACTGTGATCATAACAAAAACAATTTAAATTTGTCTGGAACTGAGAACTGAATGACAAGATGAGGTGATCAGACGCTTAATAAAACCATCAAACATATTCGCTTAGCCCCTGGTGCTATTACCACTGCAGGAAGAAAGCCAGCAACAACATTGCAACTGTGTATACTGATGAAACCTGCAGGCCACACAAATTCCATGACTTTTCCATAGATTTTTAAGAATGCTTCCAGAGTTTTCCATGATAAACCAAGCAAGCTTTAATCAACACAGAACTTTGTTGCAGGATATGTATTTTTTAGTTAAAACAACAGAGGAAATATAAAATCAATGACTTTTCATATGCATGCCTATTTTCCATAGCTTTTCAAGACCTTGAAACTTATTTTAAAATTCCAAGACTTTTTCAGGATTCTATGACCTGTACGAACCCTGCTGCAAGCATCTGTTGAAATTAGCGGTACTACACTTGAACTTTTAGTGAAAGATAGCAAACAAACCAAGCGGCATGTAGAATTACGGTTCCGAACATCACACAGAGAAGACATACCTAGGGTAGGAGAGGCGGGACTGGGGGACTTGGTGATGAGTCTTCTCACTTTGAGTATCGACTGAGGGGTACGCAGCACCGTCGGGATCGACAGGGAGGGGCGAGACGGAGACTTCCTTCGTACTTTGGGGGTCATCAGCAGCGACATCGTGTCTGCCGTCGAGTACCGGCCTTTCTTTTTGCTGGAAGTTATAAGGGTGAATAGATTTTAGAGCAAAACAAAGCCTGTGCCAGGATGTAAAACTAGTTTTGTAAGTTGGTTTTCAATGGACTGTATACAAAAACACAAAACAAAAAGATGGCGACTTATTGAGAAGTCAAAACAATAGAACTCTAATTGTACTTTGTAGTTAAAGAATTCAAACTGAAACAAACTAATATTTCGCAAAAAAGTCATCTAAAAGATTTTAAATTTGATAAAAAAATATTCTCTTGATCTGTCTTGGTCTAACTTTATTTCCTTGACCACATTTTACCTTTTACTGAGATCGTGTGAGCGCTGTAGAGACTTGGTGACAGAGAGGGGAGAGTTGAGCACGGCAGGATCTCGCGTCATTTGGAATGCAGACATACTCAGTCTCTCGAGTGGACCCTCAGCAGACTTGCGGGACGGGTAAACAACGTCCTGGGTTTCACTGTAACAAGGTGAACAGATTGGCTTCAAATCAAGAAAATTACAACTTTAGAAAGTAAATTTAAAGGTCCAAACTCAAAGATGTCTATCATTAGCAACCCTTCGAGAATAAATCACTTTGTTAAGATTCTTCACTACCTAGGATAATTGTTTTTTTACAGAATTGAAATATCTAAATTCACCTCATTCTCATCTTCTTCCTGGGAGTGACTGGTGTACACAAAAATGGACCCAAATCTTTCTCTTCTCTGTGAATAGGAAAACATGTTATTTTCACAATCATCAAGAACCAAACAAAAACGTCATCCACAATTTTCATCATATTTCAGTTTGTGAAAGGCTGAAATAATCTGTACTCTGTTAACATTACATCTTGAAATTCAATTCTTTCTCTAAATGAATGAATGAAACCCAAATTGTAAAGTTTGTACATACTCTGCGGGAACATCTTGATCTTCGCGTTTAACCTCGTTGACCTTCTCCATCATTGCCAGAATGAGGCCAGAGTGCGAGATGACCTTTGACCTTTCAGACTGGGTGACGACCGTCGACAGAGGCTTTGGTCGCTTAACTGCAAAATATCAAGTTGAATATTAAACCTTGTGAGTATCAACAACAGAGTTCTATTGAGTTCAATGTTTAACACCTAGAAATAACTTTGAATCTGGTTTTGGATTCATTTTGACATTCAAATATCTCACGACTTGTTTTATAATGAATTTCTTATCATAACGATGAAACAACATGATAAAGATGCTCCACAGCTTAACCATGAACATGTGACAGACATGTATTACAAAACAACATCCACACCGCCCTAAGTGTTACATTTCATTGGCATGTAGATGCTGCACAACAGAAAGTATAAAACTAGTACTGACCATCAATTTTACGTCCTGCAGATTTGCGGGGCATGCTTGGATGTTCTCCGACCAACTTCCTCTGTGGGGCTGGGAGAGTGCGGAAGAAGCCGTCAACAATTGAATTCCTAGCAGCCGCTCTCTCTCTAGCCTTGGCACTAGTCTCAGTCTGAATAAACCAGGGTCGCCAAGGGTTTAATATGGTAGCTATAAAAATTTCATGATATTCAGATAATACCTGAATTTTAAAGGGGCAGTAGCATGTTTGCTGGTGTATCAAATGAACGTATTTTAATCACAAGTGTTGATAAATATTCACGAAAATATGTGCTTGCATAATGATATTATCCTTGACAATTCTTGATAAGCAAATAACACAACACACAGATGAAGTTACTATTTCAACCTACCATGACCCTGTGTTTGATCTTCTCGTTGAGACGGATGGCGTCGATGTACCGGGCACGCTGAAGGAAGTGCATGACAAGGAGCTCTGCGCTGTGTGGTTCTGAACTGTCCTGCAGATAGTCCACCAGATGGCGCTCCTCTACCTCCGTCAGTGGCAGCTGCAGTAGCTGGTCCACTGTGCGTGCTGAGGACACCAGACAGAGGATTACAGTTCATTTGATTTATATTTTATTCAAATCCATTGTATTTTGGAGATACATAACTGAAAGATTATGACAGCAGGGGTACAATTTGGGTTTCCAAATTACTGTCCAATGATAAACCATTTTACATACTGGATTCTAATTACTGTCCAAAGACAATCTCATTAAAATCATATCTTTAATTCGTTCCTAAGGCTAGACCTATTTGGGTTGTCACTCATCCAAGGTCTGACGGAATCCCGTAGAGGTCCGTGTTCGCCGGAAGTTGTTACTTTCCCGTTGAAAATGCATGCTTTCAGATTTCTGAAAGCGGACATGGGGCTCTACGGGATGCCGTCAGATCTTGGATGAGTGACAACCCAAAGATTAACCTTATGATTTTAGTGAGATTGTGTCCAAAGATGAACCTTTTTACATACTGGCTTCTAATTCTAACAGAAAGAAAGGAGTAGGAAACTTTGTGGACTGATTAGACACGGCAGTTTTTATTTCAAGAAAGATTGCAGTCTTTATTTGTTCATCATTAGAAACTGACGGACAACTCACTCTGCTGACAGCCTAGGAAGAGATGGTGCAGGAGGTCGGCCATGTTGCTTCTGTCCCGACATGACCGCTGGTACTCAAACGCTTCTGTGATCAACCTGTCATCATCATCATATTCTATTAGTGTAACTCTTAAGACATAAACAGAGCATTGCACTTACACCATAATGCATTTAAAACCGTTTTCAGCTGAATACAAAGTTGCCGAGCGCTTGGAATGTGACCCTAACATCTCCACTGGGCTGATCAGTATCCAATGTCCAGCACATACATGATAAAGGATGAAGTTACATAGTCTTCTGTGTACCGCTATCAGAAAATTCCAATCAGCTAAACTGCTCTCCAGGAATATTGTCCGACAAACTTAAGATTTGTCTGAAGTTTGTCAGGCAGTTAATTTCCTTCAATAAACCAATGTTTTCTAGAGATACTCACCCATTTGCCAGAAGCACGGTGAGTTTGAGCTTGATGTCCTCCTGGGAGGGAATGGAGACAGTACGCAGGTTGATGTAGCGGAGCGCCATCTTGCTCTCCCCTTGGTAAAGCAGCGACTTGATGATACGACTCTGCTGCCACGGACCCAGCTGTAGGGTCGTCATCGGGTGAAGGAGATGCAGAAATGCTTCCTGGAAGAAGAGAACGATATCAACTACAGTGGTCCCTCGCTCTAACGCCCTCCAATGTACCGTGGACTTGTTTGTAACGTGGGGTCATCCATCGCTCCCAATGTTTAGATTCAATTCTGTATGATTTATAATCAAATCGAAGATCTTGTATTTTTACAGCTGAACAAAATGAACAAACTTACCATATAAGCTTTATTTTAACATGACTGAACAGAAGGATGAGTATCTGAAAAATTATCTACAGTCAGGCCTCGATAATCCAAACGCTTCCGTTTTTCATCAAAAACGTTCGGATAGTGAAATGTTCGGACTACTGAGTACTGAGGACTACTATAGAGATAAGTTTGGTTACATCTTTCTACTGTTCGAAAACTGCGAGATTCGGATTATCGGTGGCCGGATTATCGCGGCTTGACTGTATATGGAAGTGAATCCTACCTCGAAGTCTTTGTGGTCCAACAACCAGAAAGCTTGGATCTGTTTGACGACTGACAGGGGGAGAGAGAAAGACTTTGCAAACTTGGCAATCTTATCTGCAAACTTGAAAGAAACAGAAAGGTATTCTTTGTTTTAGAAACTATACTGTATATTCATGCACAGTAATTCTAAATCTAAACTGAACCTAAATGATCAGAGATCAACCATTCCTGCTGGTTGTATTACTGAATTATTCCTTCCAAATTATCTACAAATCAGCTGGGCAATAGTTAACAAATGACCATCTATCTTTCAACACCTATCTAATAGAGGATACTTCAAACTTCAATTTAATACTATTTAATGTAAGAGTTAAAGATTGGTATCATATGAGCAAAAGAGAAATTTTCACAAGTTAAATAGAAATAGTTTTAAATTGAATGAAGAAATTAATTTGCTTTTCAGAAAATGTGGATAGTTCACTTTTTACTAAAGCATGATGAAACACAAACACTATAGGAAATTGGAGGAATGAATTATAGGTTTAATGCTGCCTTCAAGCATATTTCATACATATCATAGCAACAATTATTAGAATAACTGCAAAACAATCTCAGCTAAACCTGAGAGCATCCATGAGTGAAAATATGTGACCTGAGGGGAGTATCACCTGTATCACCACGGTGACATACCTGTTCATGTTTGTCCTCCTGGACGAGAGAGGCGAGGTCAAGCAGTAGGTAGAAGACGATGGAGTGCTTCACGCCGATACTCACTTCCTCCAACAGGTACACGTTCAGTAGCGCCTGTAGGCAGGGAGTAACAGAGGTTAACCCTTACGTTATATATATCCAAAAAAGAATGTGAAGAAGTTAAAATACCAAAAGGCATATCTGCTCATGAGGATTGTATCAGATACCAAGCTTTCGTTGAGCTGTGCTATACAGTTTATTAGTTCTGCTACATAAATGATTTTGGGATGGAGCCCATTTCAATAACCCCAGCCATCTTCATTGGGCTGGGAATAACAAATTGAATTTCATCTGATGAACGAGGGCTGAACCCTGATGCTTACAACAAACAACACACATATTATTGTAAACTCTTCCATTGGGAGATGTTAGCTTTTTCCGTTAAAGATAGGATTGTCTGATACGATTGTAGCGGCAATTTTCCAGTTCGTTAAAATGTTAAAGAGCCATCACGGATGTTAGTGTTTAAAATTTTTGGAAAGTATACTTATAACGTCATTCGCCAGAGAAATCTTTTATCTACAACATGGCATATGTAAAATAATTTTCATATCACGACAATGTATTGCAATTTGGTTTCAAAGAGAAGTATCACTTCGACTTGCGCGCTACGGGTACCTGACGTATATAAACAGAGTCCCCTGTTTTGCGTAATACGTACAACACAAACAGCAAGCGCTTCCGAAGCGTGAAGGCTCGTCTCTAGCGCAAGTCGCCATAACAACCCATGTGCTGCACGTGTCTCTCTTGCAAAGTACCCTTGTCACACATTACTGAATGTGACGATTGCTTTACAAACTATGTTTCTAAATGTCCTGAGAATATACAAATTATTTCCTGTTTAATGTTCTTTTTATTGAGATAAGACCAGCAAATTATGACAAATCTTTAATCTCATTAATTATAAAATTCAAGCAAAATACCTAGTTGAGTAAAACAATTATTCCAATATCTGTAGCAAATACATAATTAAATGAAATGGTAAATAAATAACCATCAAAACATTATATATTTCGATTTCTTTCATTGCTCATATTTTTTGTTATTCTTTCGTGTCTTTGTTTACTGTGTATGAGCTAGACCATAATGCTTTGCGGTTGAAAATAATGGACTGGATCTATATTTAGACTGGAAAACACCTTTACTAATTAATGCAATTTCTCGGCTTATTTTAATTTGGAAAAATGAGGGAAAAATGAAGTGTTTTTATTTCACGGAGATAGATTTTTGGAAAATTTTTTGATATTTTCATCAACATCTGTGATGGCTCTTTAAGTAAAACAGACGGTTAGGCAAAGTTATATCCCAAAGATAATCATGAAGGTACACTAGACTAGCTAGGAATGGCTAGGGTAATTACTTTTAAAATGTTGTTTACAAGCTTAATTTTAATCCTTGGTGTATTTCTGTACAACTCACATGTAGACTAGGAGGAGGGTAGAGACCGCTGCCCCCGTCTCGCTCCCACAGAGTGGAGATAGCGTCTCCACAACACGACACTAACCCGTCGATCAGCAGGAGGTCTGTCGGCTGGATCTCACTGCAACACGAGAGTCATTACTTCTCGATACACAAAGTTCATACAAGGTCGTATATCAAGCTTGGAACATTTAATAGTCGTTATAAATGTTCATTAACCTCATACATCCGCTCAGTAAACCACTTCAAATCCTGGTGCAATTCCATCAAAACGGCAGAAACTGAGAAACTGGAACTAAACCAATTGCAGTCTAAAGTGTTTTATCATGCAAAAGAAGCAACAAATTGATGTTTTCTAGTGAACGGTTGTGTATAATACAGTGTTTAGATATTAGATATGAACCTGTGCAGCTTGTGGAGCTCTGATCTGCGTGAGTTGAAGGCCTGGATGAGGTTACCGGCTGGGTATCTGAACAAACCCTCCACCTCGTCACCTACCTCTGCAACATAGTCACATAAAAGTGAATTACAAGAAAAGTTTCCCTTACCTGTGAAATTCACTTGGAGTACATTATTCATAGATCCAAGACTGAAAAGTGTCAATGTTTTAAAAGTTTCAGATTGTATTTTTTAACCAAAGATCTTTTGCTTAAAGAATGTTTTGAGTTGTGCATAGTGATAAGATGTAACATAATCTGAGAATTATAAGATCAGATGCAAGAAGTGTACAAGTTTACACTGATACTAATAGTATGCCAGCTGATTTCAATAGTTTCAAAATATTATTGAATGGCTGATAATCACCAGTGGTTAACAAATGCGATACTCGGGTTAGGAGAGAGGCTAATTACAGGTATACCAGAAACATGACTGCATCACAAGGCAAAGAGTTAACAACACAGACTGACCGTCACTCTCGGGTAGCAGACCGGCGTCGATGAACCACAGAACCAGCTGCAGATGTTGGGAGAGGAAGTGGATCACGTTCAGTCTCGTCTCCAGCTCCTCCACACCTGGGTGTAAAATATTTAATATTTTAAACAAATTGTTTTCATTTTATAATAGTGGATATGCAAAAATTTCAAAGTATAGAAATGCGTATGTAGATGTACATGACATAAAATTGTCATTTATAGCATTCACAAACGTTTACTGAAAACATGAAAGTTTGCATGATTAGTTTTTGAATGGAGTACATTTTATTGCTTTGAGATTTTATCAAACATTCAAAATTATATGGTACAAAATTCAAACCTCACCACTGTCGAGTATGCAAGAAAATCAACCAATAAATTTTTTTGTAATTTGGCATTGATTTTCATTAACCCTTACGTTGCGTATATATATTTTACCATTTTTAGCCCCTGTGGCGGAATTTACAGGCTCGCAGCTCGCAGCAGTAGTTTGGGCTTTGGCACTAACTAGCTCTGCTGGCGGAATTTCCAGGCGGCGATTCCGGTATCGTTTTTACAAAATATACCACATCTACATGGCGAATAAGGACTATATACGGGCGTTCAATACAAATTCAAGTAGCGAAACCCGTACACAAATGGCTAATTCACACTCGAAACTTTGAATGAATTTTCTATGTTTTTTCGTTTTTATTCTATTACTTTCGAAAGATTGTCTTTTATTCGGGCCTCGTAACATCATAAATACGAAACGAAAAAAATTCCATTTATATACGGAATTGAAGACAAGATGTCTAGCTTCACAATGATATAAAAATTATTAGAATGCGACCTTTGGTTATAATTCTATAGCTATGTAAAGTTTGTCTTTATTCCCACCTATAAAATCCTCAATACTTACAACATGTATGCGGCATTGCAAACGGTCGTTCATCGCACTTTTCCAAGAAATCATAATCTCGAACCAGTTGACAAATAAGCACATGTCAACCCAAATATGGTTATGTTGTTTGACTTTTCAAATAAACGCTAACCTCGAACCATAACTGATGAAAATATGTTGATTAGTTTGTGTGCCGTTTGGTTTCACATGCCTCTCAGAAAGGTAAAATTGTATCTTTATTTCTGTGAATAAATCTGCGCATTTTATATAGAATAAAAGATTATTCTTTTCGGTTTATTGTGATATAAAAATTATGAAAATGCATTCAGTATTTTAGCCTTGATAAATGTTTTAGAAGTTGTGAAAATCGCCGATTGTTTCAAAATTTATGAAGTGTAAACATGACCTTTTTCACGGCGCTTGCTGTGTCTTTATTATTTTTTTGAGATTTTCTAATTTTATATGGGAATGTAGTCCATTGTTTCCCCTTTATTTTGCCGTATTTTTTTTTGAAAACAAACAATTCGCTCACATGATATGAAGTGCGGGAGTAAGGCGAGTTAGCGATTTTTTTCCCCGTCTCGCGAGATGCGAGGCAGATAGCAGTCTCGGGCGAGGCAAACCCGAGGCAATACAAACACGTGGGTGAAAATAGCCTCAAGCGAATTAATGCTTCGGGGGCTAAGCCCGACATAATTGGCCTTTTGTAAAGCTAATTATCGATGCGTTGAGGGTCAACAATGCACACGCAAATTGGTGTGAATTTTGCTTGATATTCCGACCACACACTGAACAAAGCTTTATTCTCATGTCGGGTCGCGATGCGTAAATACAGCCATTCTCATGGGTCAGGTCGCGGACACAATCGACTCGTGACCCGGTATGGGTGATAGAGTATACTTAGACAGCCGTGAATTATTCTAAGTCTTGTATCCGGGATCCGTATACAGACACCTAGGAATCGCTTATAGCCCGCCCGGATAATTCCGTCGCCCGCATGTTAAGGGTTAAGAAGAGATATAAGTGAATTATTTATTTATTATTATTTATGCGGTGGTCAAAGTTCACAAAACCTCAGCTTGACAGCAGCAATTTAACAGATGCAGAGTCACATGTGTGGGTAATATTATGATTGGCTGTCATTCTCAAACAGGATGTCCATCATAATCGTCCACTTTATGATGGTTACATTGTGTCCTATTCTACTTACCCTGTTCGGTGGTCGGAGCTGACTGAGTGAGGAGGGTAAGCATGATTGACCTCAGGTGATTCAGCGTGACCTTTGACCTGTGAAGCACCTGCAACATGCGGTGGTCGACCTGGTTTCCAGACCAGTCATACAGTGGGATGCCTATAAGAGGAACATCAGTCTTTATAACAGATTCCATGGTTGACAAGAAATACACTTAAGTCTGACGGTGAAATGTGGGTCTTATATATTAACACAAGGTTGGAGTAGTGAATTCTTGTTAAATTTAGATTAGATGCTTTAGGTTTTAATGACATTTTCTATAACATGTAATTCATATATGGCCACAAGTATTATTCCAGTAAATACCCTGAACTCTTTTTTCGGATATTCAATGTAATGAGAGCTACAAGCAACACATGTTATTAGTACAAAGCTAAATATCTATTTAAGGAAATCCAGCAAATCCAAGCAAAGGGACAGTTTCTACTTACAAATAGTATCAATGGTCTGTTTTGTGGAGGACACCTTGTCCCAGGCCCAGTCTAGGAGGAACTTCAGCGTGCATCCTTGTTGTACAAACTCTGTTGACACAAAATCGTAAACATAGTTTATTTGTTCAATAAGATCAAACCACTAGGGTAGTTTGGGGATATCAATCATAAGATGGATAGCTTGGTTTTGTTTTACCCGATTCTTGAACATTTTACAGTAAAACATCTGCAACATATACGTGAGATAAGGGAGGTAACTCCTACCTCCTGAAGCCCAGGATGTGACACAGCTGTTGATGAACCTGAGCATGGAGTGTTCCAGCGCCATGTTGAGAAGCGAGTGGCGCTGTTGTATCTGAACAGACACAGACATAAACAATCACAGTAGGTTAAGTCAACTACACTATTTAAAACAATGGACATTTTCATGAAGAATTTGCTCTAAACCCACTTTGCTTATGCAAGGCATAACTCTTGCCAGTCTCCATAACTTGCAAAACTTAACCTAACCCATGCTAGGAAACTTGAGCAAGCTTTGCATTTCAGGTGCAGTGCTCCACTATCTTAGCACAGAATAATGAGGGAAATTCTGCAAGGATTAAATCAGCCAGTTATGGAGACTTAGTCCAGTCAATTTAAGTTTTAACCTTGAACTCTCTGCAAAAGAAATGATTTTAGCTGAAACATAACACTAATGTATCCCTAAACAACATACAAAAAGTCTAGAAAAATCTAAGTGGGGGAAATATGTAAATTTTGACTTTAGAAATATAAATATTTTGTTCAATTCGGCCTTCGTTATTGGGCCTCCATAGTGCGAAAGGGAGATAACTCGGGACGTTTACGGTGACTTTCACGTAGCTGAACGTAACATCTAACGTTGTGATTGTGAATGAATCATCAATATTCGGTAAGTATTTATAATTTCCAATCTGAAACGTTTCACAAACATGAACTAAGTCGACAGGGATATTATATACTGCACCATATATTGTCAAATAAACCTGTTCCTCTTCATGATCACGTCACTACACAACGGCAATCTGTTGATATGATGGAGTTAATTTTGTTGTTTATAAACACGATTTTGAATAGAAATAGTTAACTATGAGTATTATACGATATTTGATTCCTATAATATGTAAATTGGTCGATATCTGATTTAAATACGCACATATATTGGGGGTGATTATGTTCAATAAAAATATCTATGGAAGCCAATTTCCGCCAAAATGCATGTACATGTTAACTATCAATTTCAGTTTGGTAAAAGTCACCCTTTTCATAGAATTTCACAGAAATAGTGAAATAAAACATAGCAGAAAGTATAGATTCATTTAAGAAACATATTTCATGACAATATAATGCAATTATTTCTCTTATTTTTCAGTGGCTGCTTGTCATTTTGAATGACTTATCTCAGAAGAAGAAGAGGTTAATGACGTCACTTAAATTGATGCTTGTTCCAACGGTAGGGGAATTTTAAGGATATATCCAATTAAAAATCCTGTTTCATTGATACACATATGTTTAAAACAAATACAAATTAATTGTATAATTATTATTATTATATTATATTATTATAGTTACACGCTTTATATATTGAATTCATTTTACTTTCAGACATGTTCAAGAAACAATGGAGCCATGCGCCATATGCAAACTTGACATTGATGGAGAACCTATGGTTGTTTTGAGGAACAAAGGCTGCAATGGAATAAATAAAGCAAGCTTTGCTCGTCGTGATTCACTGCACGTTCAGGCTGGACAAGTGGTACACCAAGACTGTAGAAAGACATATACCAATCCGAATGTGATCCGACAGAGTCTTTGTCAACAATCTAGTGGAACAGATTCAGCTGAAAGATTAACGCGATCGAAAATATCAAGCTTTGGTTTTTCTGAACATTGTTTGTTTTGTGGACATTCTGCGCATCTTTCAGGAAGGAAGAGGTCCTGCGACGTCCATCCTGTCAGGACTTTGGAATTCAAAACCACCATCCAGAAGATATGCCAGGAACGTGGAGATGAATGGGCGCAAGATGTTCAAGGAAGACTTGAGTCAGTCAACGATCTTCCTGCTGCAGATGCACTGTACCATCAGACATGTAATGTCAACTTTCGCACTGGACGCCAAGTACCAAAGCATTGGAGTATGGGCACAGACAAGAGGCAGAAAGTCTCCCCAGTAACACCAGGAAACTCCATTCGCCATGAGACCTTCATCAAAGTCACAGAATATGTGAAAGACAATGAAAGTGAACAGATCACAGTCGGTCACCTTGTTAACTACATGGAGCAGTTAATTGGGGATGGAGCATATTGTCATAACTATATGAAACACAAACTACAGGAACACTTTGGGGATTCTATCATCATAACAGAAATGAATGGCAAATCAAACGTGGTCACTTTCAGAACAACAGCAGAAACAATTCTCCAGGATTACTATAGAGAACCACGTGAAAATGACACTACTACAGAAAAGCTTAAGTTAATCAAGACAGCAGCCAAGCTTATATTGACTGACATCAAGGATATGAACACCTCAAAAGAATGTTATCCATCATCAGAGGAGATGTCGTCCATTCAACAAAATGTCGACTTCATTCCAAACTCATTGAAAACTCTCCTAGTGTCCATGATATCAGAGAAGGATGCTGCAGCAAAGATTGCTTCCATTGGTCAGGCTATAATTCAAGCATCGAGACCAAGACTCATATTGACTCCACTCCAGATTGGACTCGGTGTACAGCTCCATCATCACTTCATGTCAAAGTTCCTCATTGATACTTTACATGCCCTTGGCTTTTGTTCCTCCTACAGTGAAGTTCAGCGTTTTGAAACCAGTGCTGCTGCTCATCAAGGAACTGCTATTCCACAATTCCAGCAAGGGAGCTTCCTCCAATATGTAGCAGATAATGTAGATCATAACGTCCGAACATTGGATGGCCACAGCACGTTTCACGGAATGGGAATAATTGCATGTACAACTCCAGCAGATGTCTCTTCGACCAAGGTACCCCGGATCAGGGCAACATCTGAAGATCTTTGTGTGCTGGGACGCATAAACATCAAGTACTACAAGTTACAGGATAACTTTCTGTCAGCACTTAAATTCAATCAGTTGTGCGATGTTCAAGCAGAAGATTCATACTCGGTTGTTGACTTACTCTCAACAATAACATGGAAGCCACAGAATTTAATTCCAGGTTGGTCAGGAATGATGCAGATAATTCAACACGGTTCTCATCAAGGGAAGTCGTCTATCAAATTCCTCCCAATGATTGACATGAATCCCAGTGACCTAAGCTGCATTTACTCTACGCTGACATTCATCTCTGAACAAGCATCTCACTATGGTTCTAAACCTGTCATCACATTTGACCAGCCTCTGTACTGGAAGGCCCTTACAATCATCAGCAATGAACCTCATCAAAGTTACCTGAAGAAGATAATTCTTCGACTGGGAGGATTCCATACAGAAATGAGTTTTCTGGGATGCATTGGCTACGTAATGGGTGGGACAGGGTTACAAGAGACACTCGAAACCGTGTATGCTTCAAACGCTACTGTTCATATGCTCAGTGGAAAGGCAGTTGCACGTGCAGTTCGGGGACACTTCCTTGTCAACAGAGTTCTCAATTACCTTCTTGTCAACAAGGCTGCAGACTCTGGTTCGCCAGCTGAAAGTGAAGTACTTGATGGGTCTTCCACAAGCACTACCACATTGTCTGAAGATCTCCGTGATGCTACCTCCTTATTTGAAAGTATCCTAACTGAAGACATATCTCCCACAGACATCGAAGACAGTCCATCTGTGACTCACATACGGGAACAGCTTGCAAGACTAAGCAGTCACTTCTTCATTCTCGGACAGCAGCGCTTTGGCTCCTTTATATGGACATGGTTGACATTTTTAAGAAGTTCTTGACAGGAGAACGTACCGGCAATTGGAATCTTCATCTACAAGCAGTTATGGAAATGTTGCCATTTTTTGCTGCATGTGGCCATAACATGTATGCCAAGTCTGCCTATATCTATTTCCAAACAATGCAGCGACTCCACCAGGATCATCCAGATGTTTACCATGCTTTCATGTCAGGACATCATGTCATCCGCAGAAGCGACAGGTACTGGGCTGGTTTATCTTCTGACTTAATCATTGAACAGGTTCTGATGAGGAGTTTGAAGTCCACTGGAGGTATGACAAGAGGGCACGGTATGAGGGAATCACAGAGATCTCAATGGTTACTGTCTAGACCAGCATGTGTTGATGTCAATAATGCAATGCAGTCTCTCACCAACATTGGTTACCACACAAGTGACCAACACAAAGACACGACCCAGTCTAGGAAAGCCAGAGATGATAAAGACTCCTCTACCATCCTCTCCTTCCTTGAGGAAAGATCACCCTTTAATGATGATCCATCTTTACGCAACATTGCAACAGGTGTTACAGCTGACGACTCTGTCAACATTGAGCATTCACAAGAAATAGGAAAGAAGATTGTGCAGTCCATGTGTGGTGAACATGTTGGGAACTACAGTTTCAAGAAACTCAACCGGGCAGTCCCAATGAATACAAAGGTAGCAGTGAAAGCAGATACAGATGTACACATTGACCACCAGCTACTTTTCCAGCGTCTCATAACAGCAGCAGATACATTCTCTGACAACGTTTCAGACCTCTTCAGCTACGAGTTATCAAGCTTCCCTTCCTCTCTCCTTGACACATCTGGATTAATGCGAGAAGCTCAGAAATCTGTAATGGCTGAAGCAATATGGAAGAAACACTGCAAAGATTCTCCACAACAGAACACTGAAGATGACTCTTATCACTATGTCTTGGATGGAGGTAGTCTTCTTCAACGCATTCCATGGACCACTGGCTCAACATTCTCATCACTTTGCGAGATCTACATAGAATACGTCATGAGAAAATACACAGATGCTACCATAGTATTTGATGGGTACAGGACCTTCCACAAAAGACACTGCACACTTACGACGGACTAAAGGTATCTGTGGTCCGAAAGTAAATTTTACTGAAGACATGGTGTTGACATCGAAGAAAGTACAGTTTCTCTCAAACAACGAGAACAAACAATCATTTATTGATCTACTGAGTTCAAAGTTTGTGAAAACTGGCTACAAGGTTGTGAAGGCGTGTGATGATGCCGATCTTCTGATTGTACAAACTGCAGTGCAGAGCGCCATGATCAAACCAACAATCCTAATAGGGGAAGATACAGATCTCCTAGTTCTACTCCTTTTTCACGCTGATCCTAAAGCTTCTACTCTGATCTTCAAATCTGAGAAAACAAAGAAAGTGTCAAGGGTATGGAACATCAACAGCCTCAAGGAAAGTATCGGAATCAACATCTGTCAAATATTGCCGGCAATTCATGCTTTGACAGGATGTGATGCTACCTCTAGACTGTTTGGAATAGGTAAAGCTGTTGGACTGCAGAAAATATCTTCAATTGACTATCAAGTATGCACAGACATTCTGTTGCAAGTCCACTCGAGAGAACATTATCAACGCAGCTGAAAGACTTGTTGTCCATCTCTATGGTGGCACTGAGAATGAGAGTCTTGATGAACTGAGGTTTAGAAAATTTTGTGAGAAGGCTACCACATCTATTGTTCCTGTAAATGTGCATTCTCACCCGCCTACATCAGATGCTGCGTCGTACCACGCCCTACGAGTCCACTATCAAGTGTGTCAGTGGACAGCAACAGATACTGACATGCATCCTCATCAATGGGGCTGGATTACAGAGAAAGGTAGACTGATGCCTGTGAGAAGCAGTAAACCACCAGCTCCAGAACAACTTCTTCGTGTCATCAGGTGTAGCTGTAAACGAGACTGTGAATCCAAACGCTGTTCTTGTAGGAAACACGGACTAAAGTGTTCAGTTGCATGTGGAGAATGCCGTGGACTGAGTTGCAGCAATTCATCTGGAATCTCCTCAGATGACTTGGATGACGATTTGCAATGAGAGAAAGCAACGGTATTATTTGAACTAAACTGTTACCATAGATATGCAACGTACTCAAATAGTCCGATTACATTCATTAATCTTAATCAGAACATTGTTTTAAAAAGACAAATACTGACTTTTGTGTAAGGAAAAGTACAAAGGTGGCAACGCAGTGCTTTCTACTGGCCACTATGGAATTGCGTTGCGTAACTTTTAGCCATCAGTATACTTACAAAATTATCATTACAAATACAGACCCAAATGAATTTAATAATTCTGAGAGACAAATAACGTAATTATGAATGATCTATTGTAAAAAAAACTATCAAACCAACGGACATGTTTATTTGACAAATGAAAAATATTTTTATGGGCACATTTTGGGGGGTCAATTTGAAATAATAAAAAAACACATGTTCCCAAACTTAGATTTTTCTAGACTTTTTTTTCTTCAAAGATACATACTTATACTTTAAAAAAAAACACAAATCATTTCTTTTGCAAGGAGTTCATGGTTGACCTTATATTTCGGTTAAATTGACTGGACTAACTGGAGAGAGTTATGCCTTGCGTGAAAGTTGCCTCAATCATGAAACAGGAGGGACACTGAAATTTTTTTAAGTTACTAGTATCCCAACTTCTCTAACTCTCCATCACTGACTAATTTACCGTATTCTCTCGGGTATAAGTCCAACGGGCCAGGCAATCAAACATCTTGAAAACAAGGGGTGGGCTTTTAGATGGGAGAGACCCCAACTCAGATGAAAATATATACCGGAGACCTTCGGACAGTTAGAATAGGTTTTATGTAGGTTTGGACACTTAACTTAAAATAATATTATAGATATTGGGGTAGGGCTATAACCTGAGAATAACCACAACCAGTACAATCCTCTGAAAAGTTGGGGTGGTCTTAGGCTTGAGTGTGGTCTTATACCCAAGAGAATACGGTAAGCCTTGCTGCATTTTCTATAGTGCACACCGAAAAGCTAGCACAGAAATGCAGCAAAGTTTAAATTAGTCAGTGATGGAGATTAGTGGAGTTACGACGTGAAGGTAAGTTGCAACAATCACTGTATCCTGAACACAATACGATATTCTACAGAGGTTTAGGTAAGTTCAACTTACCACAGAGGTTGTGTGTGCAGTGAGATCTCGAGGCAGCAGACCGGTGATGAGACAGAGGTTGTACAGATCTTGGGGTTGGAGTAGTGTCACCGCTCCCTTCGTCTCCATGTCATACAGCACCTGCAGCGGACAGGCGGCTTACAATACAATAAAATAGGGGGGATTTTCTATGAACACTGGCTGTAGAGACACAAAGAAAAGATGAATATTTTTTTTTTTTATATTTCAAATCTAATTTTTCAACCATTTTTTGTTAATTACTTATTTCCAGAACAATTAGTGACCATCATTTCTAGGTTGCAGATATAAAAGAATCCTTCAGTGTGACTTACTCACGTAGAGAGGTTACGAATGGTACTCCATGTATGTACTTGACAATTTCTATACTGACACTGACCTGTCTCTGGCGTCCATGAAAACTTGCAGCTATAGATCCAGTCTCAAATATACACACTGCATCTGCAAACAAAACACATTCCTGTAATGCTTCAGATACTCGCAACAAATACTGTCAAGATGCCAAAACATGGATGGATAGAAACATGGGACAGATTCTGTGTAAAAATCAGGTTCCATTTTCTTCAGCAACCCTGTTCCATTTGAGATCAATGACGTACATGGATTATATGAACTTAGCCAATTTCCTGGGTAGTATTTAAGGCCATGTTGTATTTGAGGAAATATGGTGTAATCATAAACATTAACAAGCATTTTAAAGGAGTTTTCAATATATCAGCAGATTTAATTGTTATAATAAACAAATAGCATATCTGGAGCAGCACATAGAATTAAAACAATATTTTGAACAACTTATCCAAAGGCTTCTGTTTGAGGTTTCACTTAGCGACACCTACTAATGAATATTGAGAGTGACAGCTCACCAAAAGCGAGTGCGGATGGGTAGAAGTGTTGTTCGGGAGTGAGAGGGGAGTTGTTGATGTATCTCTTCAGGGTGTTCACCTTCACTTCCACGTGCTGGCGGAGAAAACAGACATTGAATATCTAACTTATTCATCAAAGTTAAGAATCAAGCTATAAAAGGAGTTCAAGCAATTACAGATGATGGTTCAAAGTTATTAAAACCGTTAAATCAACATTTATCAACACCTTTATGATGTACAATTAGGAAGTCAACTCACCAACAAGCTGTCAGGGTTTGCGATGTCACAGAGATCGCTCAGTTGATGGACGGCAAAGAACGAGCACAAGTCCATCGTAGATTCACGTACCCTGGGGGAAGGGAGGACAACAGTGTTTTACATGTTTACATGTCTACACAAACATTGTATTGCAAAAATGAAAAGAAATAGTTTTGATATCATCAGTTGAGGTAAGCTTTGATGGTTGAAACCTGTGAGCATCGGCTGGAATTAGCGAAACATGGGTGGTACTGCACTGAGATTCAGTGTAGCATTGCACCCAAACTTACTGCATGTAGAACTTTTTTCCACAACAGACAAAGTTGCAGAGGCCCTGGCGGGTTTCGAACCCGGACCTCTTGATCCAAAGCCAAAGGCAGTAACCACTGCGCTATCCCACCCCCTTTTCTGAATAGAGATGGGAAAAATAACAAGCAGCTCAGGAAAGATAATGACAAAATACCTGATAGTGGATGGCATCTGAGCATGGTACCAGCGGTTCATGTCGAAGACGGCGAGGTAGAAGAGAGACTTGTCCCCCGGGGAGTTGTCCTGTACCTCCCACACAAACACACAGAGGCTGAGATCCGGGCCGTGCACACCTGACAAACAACACACAAACATTGTAGACTTGTTTCATGAGGCATGAATATTAAAGGGGCAGTAGCACGTTTTTTTGCTCAAATAAGTCGATGAAATGTATTTTTATAATATTGTCACTAACAGTAAAACATCCTTCTATCTTCCGAAAATCAAGTTAAAAATGAGTGTACATGGTTCCGTAAAGCCATGGGAATCGTTTTTATCAATCGAAGTAATAAAATGTGTTCACAATAAAATGGCCGCCATGCAATTTTTGCTTTATACACAACACAGTTATTACCACTACTGATTATTAATGGTTTGTGTAATAAGATGTTATGCCCTCTAAAGTAAATATAAATGACATAAACTATCATTATAAATGGGAAATTTGAAAAAATAAAATTTTAAAAAAACGTGCTACTGCCCCTTGAAACCTGGTGATAAACATAGTGGCATAACAGGTAAAGCTGGTTCAGTACGTAGGCTGTAATAAGGGTTATCCACAATATTCCTGATTCACAAGTGAGTGAGTGACTGAGTTGGGGTTTAACGCCGCTTTCAAGAGTATTTCACTTATATCGCGGCTGCTAGTATTATGGCAGGGAGAAAGCCCGCAACGCCATGTGGCTATGCACTGCGGTGAAACCTGCGAGCAACGGCTGGAACTAGCGAACCATGGGTGGTACTACGCTGAAATTCAGTGTAGCATTGCACCCAAACCTTACTGCGTGTAGAACAGTTCTCTACTGCAGACAAAGTTGCCGTGCCCCTGGCGGGATTCGAACCCCGGACCTCTTGATCCGAAGCCGAACGCGCTAACCACTGCGCTATCCCGCCCCCTCCTGATTCACAAGATATATATTAATAAGTGCAAAGAGATAGTCAGTAAGACGTACACAGATGTATAGAATACATAGCTTCATGTTCAAGAAAACATCCTTACAAGTGAAGAATTAAAATATCATTGATCACTTTAAGAAGGGAATTAAAGATATAATTTAAATGAAACTACAAATATACCATTGCTAAACTGTGCATCTTAGCATTCATTGTGCAAGATATGAGGAAGTTTCTTTAATTGACCATTTCTACCTAAATCAATGCCATCACTATAGGCCCGGACATATTTTCCTACCAGGATTCCCGGAGAAGTAGACTTACACTCAGGTCATCCAGGTATGCCTTGTTCATGGTTCAAATATATATTCTCATCCATTACTCTTACCAAAATCAAATCACCACTTACTTTCCTCGAAGGACTCATTCTCATGAAGGAGTGAAGGCGGACAGTAGCGGTGATCGGCCAGGGTGTAACAAGACACGATCTGACTCATCCACGTGGAGCGTGTTGAGCTGCTGTATGGATCGGCCGCCAGGCTGTGTTCGATACGCAGACAGACTGAATGTAACTCCTGTACAGAGGAGAATCTTCTATTAGTTAATAACACGACATGTGTGGATATGAAGCTGTCGTGTCTAGATCAGAGGGGACTTTAATAACTTTAATAACAATAACATGCATTTCAAAGCCCTACCTAGTAAAACACTTGATTAACTAGATTAGCGTTTGCGGGACACCGCAAAAGCAGAGCAGCTCCGAAACTTAGGGTCTCGCCTTTCCCTGTTCCGCCTTCTCGTCAGCATCAATAAAATGGGAATTCTTTTTAACAAAAATTTGTTCATTATTCGAGTTATTACTAATCATCACTGGGGTCACTTTTCACAAGTTTGTTCTTAAAACCTATTTCTTCTTTCAAAATTTTATCAAAGGATTAACGTGGCCTTACCAATATCTCATGACCTTGACCTTTGACCTTGAAGGTCACACCATCAATGAACACTTTTCATAGCGTATAACAAACATGCAATGACTCAAAGTGTTGATAGTTAAAATACGGCATATTCACAAAAGCATGCTTAAGTTTTGACCTCACTGTGACCTTGACCTTTGACAGATGTTAGCGAAAACGTTTTCAAATCTTGGTCTTTCTCCATAGTTCATATATACACCAAATAAGAGGCTAATAGCACAAAAAAAAAGTTTGAAGTTATCATGTTTACAAGGATTGTTGTAGTGATTTCAGAACTCATGACCTTGACCTTTGACCTTGAATGTGAACATGTCAAAATCATTCACCAGGTGTATAAAAAAGAAATTAAGCTATCTATATGAGGTGTTAATATCTTCATTGAAAAAAGTTACTTAGTGATTTCAGAACTGGTCAGCATGACCATATCTCATGACCTTGACCTTTAAAATTCAAGGTCACACAATCAGTGATCACTTTTCATTGTGTATCACAATCACGTAATGATTCAAAGTATTAATAATTGAAATAAGACATTTTCGCTATAGCATGCTTAAGTTGTGACGTCGCTATGACCTTGACCTTTGACGGATGTTAGCGAAAACCTTTTGAAATCTTGGCCTTTCTCCATAGTTGATATACACCAAATTAGAGCCTGATAGCACAAATATTTTTCAAGTTATCGTGTTTACAAGGATTTTTTTTAGAAATTTCAGAACTTGTGACCTTGACCTTTGACCTTGAATATGAACATGTCAAAATAATTCCCCAGGGACATAAGTAAGAAATTATGTATATGACGTGTTAATACCTCCTTGGAAAGAAGTTATTTAGTGATTTCAGAACTGGTGACCATGACCCTATCTCGTGACCTTGACCTTTAAAATTCAAGGTCACACAATCAGTGATCACTTTTCATTGTATATCACAATCATGTAATGATTCAAAGTGTTAATAGTTGAAATAAGACATTTTCGCAAAAGCATGCTTAAGTTGTGACCTCGCTATGACCTTGACCTTTGACGGATGTTAGCGAAAACCTTTTCAAATCTTGGCCTTTCTCCATAGTTGATATACACCAAAGAAGAGCCTGATAGCACAAATATTTTTTAAGTTATCGTGTTTACAAGGATGTTTTTAGAGATTTCAGAACTCGTGACCTTGACCTTTGACCTTGAATGTGAACATGTCAAAAAAATTCCCCAGGGGTATAAGTAAGAAGTTATGTATATGAGTTCTTAAAACCTCCTAGGAAAAAAGTTATAGCCAATACAAAACGCGCGGGCGGCGGCGGCGGCGATGGAAACTGCGCAAAAACTGATAGCAGCTCCGACTTAGTCGGAGCTGCTAATAATCAGGCAGACTTGACAGACAGCCCGTTCATTATTGTCAAGATGTTTTACCTGTAATTGAGTTTTCTTATATTTGTCATAAATATAGACAAAATATCACTTTTCCTCAGCTAGATTTCAAGCTTATTTCACATACGCCTAGCAAAACAAATTTAACACAAAACAGTTTGGAAGCAAAATCGTCAAACATACCTCATAAAAGACACCATATCCAGCATAGAATGTCTTCTTTCCATAACTCAGCTGGTACAGGCAGATGGTACTAATACTCTCCTGTCTGAAATACACAGACATACACACATTATGTCATTACAATCTATATTCGTTTAGCATGGAAATATGCACTGGCATACATGTTAAGGTAAGTTAAATATTTAGAAAATATTTATTTACAGTCATGAAAAAACTCCATTAATTCCATTTAGAGAGTGACCATATCTAACATTGTCATATTTTGGAAACACATTATTTGCCACAGTACAAGTTCTTATAAAACCCAGACTCATAGAATCAGCCACCAAAGGGCAACATTAAATTTCTTATCATTTTAAACACTCATCCACCATAATTTCATTTCTAAAATCCAATCATATTTAATACTTATTAACACCTTTATATAAATGCCTGTAATTCAATATTTCTGTACAGACAAAAGTGTGCATAAAACCTGTTCTAAACCGAAAAATGTCATGTGTTTGAAACACTAATCTACCTGCCCACTAGGCCAGTTTGTCTCTCTCAAAGTCTAACTCAACAATAAACGTAAACATGAAAGCTGAAGATCAACTCACCCTACATGAATGATGGAGTTGTCTCTGGCCACCCAGATATAACAGAAGTTCTTGGGGTCGTTCTCGGGTTCCTGATACAGGAAGTGTGATACCGCTGATGGTTCGGCTTCAAGTCGACTCGTATATCTGAAATACCAAACGAAAGAATTACTTACTTTCCCTGGGAAAAATAAACAAACTTGGATCATTTGAAATACATTAGAGCATTGGCTAGTTGTGACAATAAGGACCCTGGACAACTTCAATTTCACTTGGACAAATCACCATTGGACCAAAGGTACACTTAGCCTACAGTGAGAACCTTGGACTAGGATAACCATCGTGAAGGGGGATTTGTACTGGTTATTGGAGCATACACAAAAGAAAATGTTTTTCACATGAATTTGTAATGATACAATTGTACTTCAACATGTTCAAGAGAAATTTTATTGTGATCCTTCATAGATAACATAAAATTTGACTCACTCTAAAACTGGAGCGTACAACTTCCACAGCTGAAAGCCTCCAAAGCTGAACCCAACAGCGAGGTTACCGTCTTGTGGAATGTACTTTAAACATGTAATGCTGACAGAATCTGAAAATGAACAGTTTGATAAAGTCTGAACTACAGAAGTTTTAAACTTCATTTTCTACTTTGAACTTGATTCAAGACAAACAAATATGATGCATAATTACAAAATTACAAAGCCATTTTAAACAATGCAGCGAACATATATTTAGACTTCAATTTTCAAATTACTTGCAAATTTTAAACCTTTAATAACACAAAGCATATTTAGCGGATTCAAAATTATGAAAAATTTAGCCACTTCTGAAGATGACACAAAAGCAATTTTCAATTTTCATTTACAAAAGAAAAACCATTAAAAAACACAGCAGTACATACCTAATTCAAATATTTTAACTAAGGTATCATCAGGGCGTCGGAAGACATATTCAGATTTCGAGTGGGAGTTTTCTGGAAAACAAGACAAGATTGCTTTGTAGATGAGTACTAAGCAACTGATAACTTCTCATGGATTTCACAAACAAATTGATAGATTTACTAGAATTCAGCTGCACATCTAAGCTGATACATCGTAACAATCTTATCAGATAGATCCTCACCATCAAGAGCGAGACACAAGTGTTGTCCATGAGAGAGTGCCTGTTCACGCGCCTCCTTGACGTTGCGACATCGCGGTGTGACGAACTGAAGGCTGCTGGGAGATACTTCGTCTGACGTCTCATCAAAATCATCGAGGTTCATGTCTAGAGTGGGATTAATACATAAAAATGAAAAGATACATAACTCATAGATGAAGAGGGAACTATTTTATGACCTCGCTAGAATTTTACCAGTTTCACTTGGGATGTCACAAACAAGCAACAGATTTAATTTGTTATAAGATGAATTTTTTTTGCAAGCTTTCACGAAAATACATTTGGATTACAATTATGAATTTTAAGAAACACAAATATGACATGAAGAATATAAGGATAAATGTTAAAGCTGTTATGATTTGCCACAATCATGAAGACACTTGTACATATATATACATATAATATAAAGATATGTCAGTTATATTATTACTGAGTACCTATCAAGTACACATATCCGCCATGTGTTCCGACGGCTACAATCCCATAGAAGACTCGGAGCTGTTCACTTATGGCCCACTCTGGTACAGAGTCCCCACCAGTGGACAGTATTGGCTCTACACAGGAAACCTGCAATAGACATACATTTGTTTGAAATAGTAATGAGAATGCACACATAATTCACAAAGAGATGCAACAACCTGTAACAATTAAGGGTTAGTTAGAGTCTACACTGTGGGACAGATCAAGCCCTAAACATTCCAATAAATATGGCTTAATCAATTTCATTTCCAACTCATTTTTTAAAGCAGAACAACATTTCATTAGACACATTGAGTTTTAAAGAGAAACTAACAATCAACAATGTACTCGTTTCAAGATGGAATCTTTAGTACAAAATTTGATCCCTGATTAAGTCCTCAATGTTTTCTGTCGCCAAAATTGTTTGCTCACCTTATACGGGAGTTCGACTGTCTTGATGACCTGCGAGGTGGCTACATCCAGGAGACTGACCATGCCCTGACCGCTGGACGTGTTGTGACCAACCAGCAACTTGAGACTGCCCTCATAACTCAGTTCCTTCACACTGGAGATAGCCGACCCCTCGTCACGGAGGACAGAGCCAAACTGCCAGGATGCAAGCCTCTCCCTCGTGCTTGTCAGTAACACCTCCAGGGACGGGCCGTGGTAGATCCATGTCACTTTTCCATCTGAAACAAGGATTCATTTATGATACCATCTCATGGTATGTCCGTCTAAAAAGCAGAGAAATATTTTCAAAGGTACAGTCTGTAAGAGACGCTAATAACAATGGTAAAAAGAACAACTTTAACCAATATTGTCATTTCACGTTACCCCTTACCTCCAGAGCAGTCATGAGAAATCAAGCTGACCATTGAAAATCAAATTCAGAGAGGCTTTTTTTAATCATTTGGCATAAAAGTTCCGTAGAAAAATATTATGGATTACTGACAGCAAAAACATCTGTTTTCTACACTAACAAGAAACCTGCATCAACAAACTGAACCATTGTGAGACCCTGAGGATTTGTTGATCATTTGCAATTTTATTTACCTTTAGTAGCTGTTGCTCTAACCCCAGCAAGTTCCACCTTTTCCAAGGCTCGTACAGTTCCAGGCTGGAATGGTTGCAGTGTGGAGACATTTCTTGGTGTCAGGAGGTTTTTCATTTCATCAATACAAGGGACAGCCCCTGCAAATAACCATAACAAGAAGTCTTAAGTCAAGGATACACTATACCACGCATTTTGCTGAACATCAAGACAATAGGGAATTGAATGATTAGCTTGTTCTAGCAAACACTCTCAAGTTTCACTCAGACTGCAAAACAGGGTTTGGTAGCCCATGGCTAGTGAAAAAGAAGCTGGGCTAGTAGAGTGAAAAATCTGGTAGTCCGAAAGACTAGTTAAAATTTGAGGAGAGATGATCATGGAGATGCATTTGGGTAGCTGGAATAAGTCTGGACTAGTACTGTTAGAAGTGGACTTGTCCGAATGGTATGGTAGCATCACTCTTGCTATGCTTGCAAGGCACAGAAATCTTTTAATTGTAAACTAAATTTGCAAATTATCAACTAGTACAACTTCTGGTTTCGAGACGTAAAGACGATAAAAAGTCAATGCTGCCAGTCATCCAAGTTTTGGATAGTTAGGGGTTTGTTTTTGTGCTGTATACTTCAAGGGTTTCAAGTCAAAACTTGAATACAATCAGCAATGTGCTAAATTGCAGTTTTGGTTATGCACTTTCTGAATATTTGGAAAACAGCGTACATTAATCATCCAACCAAAATATTCAGAATATGTTGACCGACATATGATTTATACATAGATCGGACAGTTTGATACGTCATTTTCAGCGTTTCCCCCAACCTGTTTACATCAGCGCATCATGTCAAGTAATTCAACATCGATGCTAACACCCACCTTGATCGCTATCCCCTCCATATTGACTTCCCTTTTACACATTATTGCCACAAAAGGCACAATCTAAGTCAATTATCAAACTTGTTTTAAATTTCAGTACTCCTATCTTATTTTAAATGTTGACACTGTCATGAACTTAATCTGTAGTTAATTTTCTTCATGATAAAAAATAGACAACCTTTATCTACACTAGTCTAACAAGTGTCTGAACTTTATTATATGCTAAGCGACGTGAGACTGAGTTTTCTCAGTTAGAGAAAATATTCTGTCATCACTGCAGTTTGATATCACTTATCACTTTCTCCAAACAGTGAAAATATCACAATGGGGATTACGTCATGTGTACAATGGTATGGCGTCACATTCACAATCAATGCAACGTCATCGCTGTTGCTAAGTGACAGTGCAAAAATGGCACGACGTCTCAATTGAAGCAATTTGGACATTTCCGACCACAGAAGCATTTAATGAACAGAATGGGGTTTTTTTCAGTGTGATATCACTTACCTCTTATCTTGTGACGAGGTAAAGCTGATATTTTCACTCGGACCTGCGCCACTCATGAAAATATCAGCTTTACCTCGTCACTTGATGAGAGATAATATTTCGTGATATCACACTGGAAACAAAAAATATCCTCTATAATAAAGCTTGTCAACTGAACAAAAATTATAATTATATAACATTTACTAGAAAAAACTATGAAAATTAATCTATATATCCCTGAAATTAGATTCACCCAATAACGTTTTTTCGACAAATTCACAACATATTCATTCGTCATTCGTTGGAAAATCAAGAAAGTTGAGATTTATAAAACACAAACTTTATAATTTTCATAAATAACGAATGCTTTGCAACTGCTATGTGCTTTCAGGAATCTGTGCGCAAACAAAATACACATCTCGTGTCTAAAAGACTAATCGAATTACCTAATTAATTTGGATAACAACAATTATCGTCGATTAATCATATCCAAACAGCAATGTTTTCAAAGTACCGCCATCTTTTACCACACGTGCAGTTTCCGACTTCTGCGCAAGTGTCTGCACAGGAAGTTAGATAACGATGCTTCCGCTGTGACTATTTCTACTTCCGTTAACCCTTTTACTGCCAGACAGAAATATTCTAATATGTTTTATCAATTATACGCCATTGTTGAAATCTATTTTTAAAACGTTATTCATGATGAACTAACCATATATTTATTCGATAATATTCTGAATCATTGATGGTGAAAACTGAGACCTTAAAAAGTTATAATTTTCTCATAGTATCTAGTGACAAAGTAAACAACTATTTTAGTTAGAATTTATTAAAGGGACACCGCGTCGAGGATAAATATGAGATCAGACTTATCTACTTTTGTTGTTTAACTTATCTGGTAACAGGTCACAGATCCCAAATTTCAGACAATTGGAGTGAAAAGTAATAAAAACTACTGCATGTTAACAGTGAAGCGAAGCGTAACTCGTTAGCAGGCACGTTAATCAGCATAGGTAGATAAAAGTGAGACTCATTTTTATCCTCGACGCAGTGTCCCTTTAACATAAGATATATATCATTCGATAGTTTATGGTAAAACATTATATCTCAATTTATTCACATATCTTAGACTAACATATAGTCCCTGAAAAAAGAGTTCGTACTGAAGTTTACTTTTAATATTATAATATTTATATAAGATAAAAAGGAGTTCTGGACAATACTTAATTTCAGAAATCTAGACTTGCTAGACTGGGATGGTCATAATTGAATATTTTGCTCTAGAGTCTGGAGGACGGACTACCCATATTTTAAGAAACTGACAAGAAACAAACATCAGTCCTATCCATCGCGAGGAAAATATCGTTATATAACCTGGTTCTGACTGAAATTGTTTTTTTTTATGGAAATTGTATTGATCTTTGCAAGGTTAATAGCAAGTCAAAGGTAAGAAATCAAGATTATTAATTATTTATTAATTATTATTAATGAAGAAGTTACACGTGAATTCCCTTACAATACAAATTTGACACAACCATTTTGATACAAACGGATTTAATCATTTTTCATAATCAGCAAACTTTATTTTTAAAAATGTAATCCGGACGTGAACAGACATGTGGGAGAATTATCAATCAATTCTGGGATCCACTTGGTTATAATATTGCCTTAGAAAACGTTAGATTATCAAAAAGGTTTTGAGAAAACTAGGGAAATTTTTATATTTTACGAACGCTTCATAGTCACCTCAGAAGCGGATGTTTTGAGAGAGAAATATTCTAATAGTATAACAAATTAACCTTCACATCTGGTTTTTAATTTTTTTTATGAATCTCTACATCTATATTGCTTTGATTTTACCTAACGGTATTGGTGGAAAACTACACCGACCCCGCCCATAGTTATACATAGCAAAAATAGTGTTGCACCCCCAAGTTTTTTCACCTGTTAAAATTGTCTGATAATGTTTCAGCACAATCAACTTTTTGATATGAAAGGAGCATTATCTACCAGTTTAACGAAGCAAATTCATTCAGATAGCGTTTCACAACTTTGTGACATTTGCATTCATAAAAGTCTGCTATATTGGTGTCCAGGAACAAGTAGTGTTACACTGAACATTGAAAGTCAGCATTGGTAAGCAGTTCCATTCTTTCAAGTGAACTGATGAACCTTTAGTAACTTACTTTTAACCAAACGTCACTCGTTAAAGCAGTATGAACCTTCAAAATCAGATTGTTTGGAAAAAAGACAAATTTGAACAAAGTTGCTCACTGACGATATTCGGTCTGTATTACTGTAATGACACCTCTAGACTACAGAGATGTGTTTGATTAACGACTCGGACTCATAAAGATCTCAGAATTATTCCAAAATCGTTAATTATAACCTGTTTATCACTAGTTGTCAAAAAAAGTTGAAAAAGGGGATGGAATTTAAGAAACAGTTCCTTCAATATTTTGCTTGAAAAAAAATATGTTGTGATGCGTGAAAGTCAACTTGGTAACAACATTTCTGTTTTCGTCCTCTGAAACCTAATGTTTATCGCATCCTATATCAAATACTCTATTTGATGTAGGGTGAAGCTTTTTTTTACCCACGTTTAATCTACTTTTAAATTACGATATCGAGATCCTGTGGCTTATGATCGTGTTTGGGCTCAGTCTCTTCGAAAATGTTGGTCCTGATATTAAGCTTGAGACATGTTGGGATTGTTTCTTGCTTCGTTTCATTATTTTCTCAGACGGGTATCACCTTTACTGGGCATAGCTGATTGTCAAATCTTTAAAACAATCTAATTAAAATCAAGATCAGGACTGAATATCTGGCAGCGATCTCGGAAGTTTCATATCGAAAAGAACTGGGATGAACTTTCCTTTGATACTTACCAATCAGCGAACCGAACAGCTTCTAGCTTAACCTTCAAATCGACGACCTAAACCTTTTTTGAGTAGTAGTTAGCTAGTATTGTGTATACGCCAATGAATGCGTCCAATCTCATTAAAATCAGATCGATCGTAACATTCGTACCTCAACCCCGATGACTTTCTAGCCTCTTCGTTGATTGGCTGAAGTGAAAGGTCACGAGACATGGCCCTTACTGTGCAGTATTCAGACCAAGATTGTGCCGCGATGTACGAGATACGAGTTATCTTCGATGAAGTTTTAATTTAACTGTAATTGCATAATTCTGTATCACATACAATTACACATATTTTATGGCGCTTCAAATATGTTTATATGTGTAACAAATATTGACACTTTATATCATTACAAGTTATAACAGACCTTATAAACGCATTGTTTTTGTATTGTTCGTTGTATCACTCACAATCGATTAGGGATGTAACAATACATCGAACTATCGATGCATCGCAATAGTTGGCTTGGCAATAGTACTATATCGATAGTATATACAAAAACACTATCGCTATCGCAATAGTAAGGTTAACTATCGTCAAATCGAAACTATTAAATTTCCCTTAATTATCAATGATTTACACAAGGCTCGCTGCATTTAATTCATGATTTTTCATTCTAGAATGTCAAAAGGGAAGAACTAGAGATAGGAAATAGCAAAATGACAAAAATCTGTTCATTTATGATTTCTTTACTGATTTAGGTTCCATAGTCCTTACATTAATTAAACATTTCTACTAAAACCTATAAGAAATCTAGCTGATTATTGCGTATTTGTACAAAAAAACTATCGCAATAGTTATTGCAATAGTGAGTTACAATAGTCTATCGCTATCGCAATAGTAAGTCGCAATAGACTATAGCTATCGCAATAGTCTCTTTGGGTCAATAGTCACCCCTACAATCGATAGACTCCATCCTGACAGAGTTACAGTGACGTATTGCAACAATCGCTATTTCCCCATAGGATTCCATGTTAATTCAGTGTAGCATAGATACTTTTCATTGTTTCAATTTTCAAAATATTTTACTGAAAATTGACATGGAAACAGAAAATCTACTCTTCAACACGTACCAAATGTTTTATTTTGGATAAACGTTATCTAACAAAAACAGTTAAACGAATACCGAGGTATATCCATTTTTTCTGCCATTTAGGTCTGCTTACGTGGCAATGGGGAAGTGACGTTACATTACATTTTGCCGTTTTCCAAAATAGTGCTCAAATTCAATGAATTTGAACATGATGAGCACATGATATTGTTAGATTACAAACATGCTAAGTTTTATACGTTTTTGTTCAATGTCACGATCGTCAAATCTGTTTATGCTACACTAAAATAACATGAAAATCTTATGGGAAAACGGAGATTGTTGCAATACTTTTGGCACGTCACTGTATCACCCCCTGGAACGTCCTGTTCTGCAGAGGTGCAGTGATCGGGGACTGTTCGCGAGAATTTGCAGTGATCGGCTGCACGTCGTGAATGTAAACAGAAGTTCGGTGTTAAAAAACAGTTCACTATTTGCTAAATGCACGCAATTTCCTTTAAATCTTAATAGTTTACGAATGTTATGGTTATGGTGATTATTTCCAGAAAGTTTTAAGTTGCTAGCATAAAAATGAGGAAAGTTATCGGTGATAATCGGCACAACACGTTATTTCAAGGAGACAAATTTGCAGATAATTTTTCAATTGTTTTATCTGAAAGATTTTCAAGAATCAGATATTGTTAATGTTTGACTTTTAAAAGTAAATGTAAAGTTTCTGCTCAATTGAGTGCATATTATTCATTAAATCAGCCAAAAAGTAACCCTGACTTCATCGGTGCGAATGACTGTACAACCTCTGTACATGCCTGCAGTGATCGTAATTTTGTTTTGCAGTGATCGGTAGTGTACAGTATCCTCACCTTGGCTCACATCCTCATGGAGTTTTCTGAAGTGAAAGTAGATCGTTAGAACATAGCTTTGTGGGCAAAGGATCGGATAAAAAATCCGAAAATGTCCAAATGTGCTCGCATTTTTCAATATAAGCACAATATGGTGCCTCCCTTGAAACGTTGTCTTCATCCCCTCGAAAATCCTGCTGTGCAAAACTTCTGGATTAGCGTGCCCTTCGAAGAAGGAGTTGAAAAGCCATGTGCTTTAAAAGCACTCACTAAAAGATTACGAATGAGGTAACTGCGCAAATGTTTTCAAATATAGATCATCTTTGTCCTACCATCGGAAGTTATATGTAAGGGCGACAAGTAAAACGTGTCATGACCTAGCTTTCCTGATATAGTATACACGTAAATCAGTTTAATTGTTTTTAATGTTTATTATGTGACTGAAAAATCTCGACATGCAAAGGTTATAAGATTGTTTATGCGCTATATGGTGAGAAAAGAACCAAAATTTGCTTGTTTCCGTTCATAAGATTCACATTGTAATGCATCACAATGACTCAATGCGACCTTTTTGACATTGGACATTTTTTGTTCTTGACATATCCTAAGTATTTGGGAAGAAATATTTTTATCAGATGAAGAGATGAATACAAAATGTGTTATTAAAAACTGCAACAGAAACAATTTGAAGGTTACAAGTTTTGTAATAATTTTAAGTTTTTAAACTAGTTTATCACCTTTTTTAAAAGCATTTTGAAGACGAGAGATAGCAGATATAGTGTATATTCTAACATCGTTAGCAAGCAAATGATACATATGATTTGAAAAAGGAGAATAGAAACAATAGCCCTTATATTAATCAATTATATTTATTCAAATGATGCGCATCACTTCCTTGATATTACGGTGTTAATATATATCCACACCGAAACGTCCGATAAATGGAATAGAGAAGTTGATCATCCATAGCATTTGTTCTATCTCGTTGATCATATGCACATTATATATTTCAATTCATATTAACAGCTCTATGTTTTAAAATGATTTTACCAACAAAGTATTCAATTCCATATTCTGTCATTCATAGTTGCCACTTAACAGATTTGAGGTATACATGTACATTGAATGTAAAGTGTCATGTTAATCACATGCTATTTCAAATCTTTCAATACAAATGGATAGCTTTATGTTTCAAATTATTTTAACATAACAATCTGCAATATGTGGTTAATTTCAAATTTTGTTATTCAAAGTTGTCTATGAAAAATTAACACTGTAAGGTACATTGTGCTCATTTCCTTAATACGCTTATAAACGTAGAAACGTCTTGAATATATACAGATTGTCTTCTACTCTTTTCGTATTGGGACGATAAACAATAAATATATATATTTCAAGTCAAAAGAGCAAACGTTGTTTGTTGTCATTAGAAAAGATTGACAACATCTGCTCAATGTTCAGTTATACTAGGTGATTGTCTGATGCCAAATCGTTTGTGAGGCATTATCTGGGATTCAACCTCCCTATAGGATTCGTCTGCTTTGTGGGATTGCCAGCCATACCACGTAAGTGAAGACCAAAGTAAGTATGGGAACAATACTTACACCAAATCTGTTCGTCTATGTTGTACAGTCTGAACAGGATCAAAACTATATCTTTGTAATCCGAAAAATAAGTTTTTTGGACATTTTTATTTTTAAAAAGCCGATCACTGCATTATCCAAATTTCCGATCACTGAATTCCGAGTTCACTGTCCTCAACGATCACTGCACTAAATATCATTTTTACATTGTGTCCAATAACTTTGTTAATTTTCAACTGAATGTTTTCAACTTTTCGCAAATAAATGTAGTATCACTAATGTTTAATTAGATATCATCTGGAAAGAAAAAGATAACTACATTTAACATAAACTTCGAATTTGTCTTCTTAAAAATACGAGTTTTGCCGATTATTACTGATAACTTTCCGCATTTTCATGCTAGCAACTTAAAACTTTCTGGAAATAATCACCATAACCTTAACATTCGTAAACTAGTAAGATTTAAAATAAATTTGACGTATTTAGCAAATAGTGAACTGTTTTCGAACACCGAACTTCTGTTTACATTCACGACGTGCACCCGATCACTGCAAATTCTCGCGAACAGTCGCCGATCACTGCACCTCTGCAGAACAGGACGTTCCAGGGGGTGTGTATGTAGTAACGGTCGTTAATCACATTGAAATTGAACTTTAGGAAAAATACATATTGAATTAGTTTTTAAGTAAGTAAATTGCAGCTTAAGAGTTAATATGAAAGAGTTCAATGATATAAAAAAAGAAGGAATTTGGACACGCATTTGTTTGGTGTATTTGTGGAGGATATGGCTATCAATCAAACATTAAGCTGTAATTACCAGCGTTTATATATAATCTATCGTGACGGAGAACCGCTATCATGTGACCATCACTTGCCTACATTCATGGGCGTCAGACCCTAAATATACATTTACGTATATCTACCTACCTATTTAACATATAAAGTATATTTATATGTTATATAATGCAGGTAGATGTTCGTATGTATATTTAGTAGCTGGCGCCTATGCCTACATTATACTTCATTTAAACTTGGTAAATAATAAAAAAAATTCAGGTTTTGCAAATCAGGAAATACTCACTTTTAGGTTCAACTAGACGTTTTTTTCTGCAAATAGATATTATAAATTATGACAAATGTGCTGCCGTTGAACCAAGTTTACTTTTAAATAAACTGGGAGAATACTTTTAACATATATAAAAGTCAGCTTCAAAATTATATATACTATTTACACTTTTTAGATAAGTGTAATATTTAGTTATAAAAAAGACCCATTAAATATAGCTCAGGTATGATCTTAGTAAATATTTAAAAGTATGGAATAATTTTTTAAAAATATTAAAATCAAGGCAGATAACTCTTGATGTTTTCAGGTGACATATCGTACGCCACGCGTGAATCCCACTTTCTGTCATAGGTAGACAGCGCTCGGCACACAGCGAACAGTCATGCGGCTAGCGACCTCATTCTACAGTCGCTTATTCCAAGCAGTGAATGTGTAACGCACGGTCGCTACTGTACTGTCGTACTACGAGAGCAATGGAGTATTCGCCTGTGTGAGAACTTCATGGAATATACTTTACTGATCACTAACTATGTGGATTTTTCATGTGACGGATTTTACTAGATTTGAATGGCAACATGGATAATCTGAACGGTAAGTAAGTTTACAAATAGAAATATTGATCGTCAACTAGTTTTCCCAGGTGAGCTAAACTGTTGATCCGAAACATCACTCAGCGAGGTACAATATACATAGCGAGACACCTGTATATATACAAAGCTTTCTCAATCAACCCCTCAAAACAAAGAGTGTTCAGTGGAACAGGTGGGTGAAATCTGAACCCCGTGAATTGTAAACACCTGTAGATCGGCGCATCGTGTTGAAATATGTTTCTCTTGTCAATCTATGTTCAGACAAGCCAGACCAGTTGCGAAACGAAATTGAAATATATTTATAGAGCTGGGGAAAACTTGATCAATCAAACTCTAGATTTCTGTTTCAAAACTTGTCTGCAACTTCTAAACCCTTCCGGAATGTTTGTGAAAATAATGTCACTTTGTATAACATTTAGGATACTCTGATCCCTTGGTAGATATGGGGATATACATTTTCCTGAAATGAACAACAGGTTGTCTATATCACACAGCTGACTGTCTATTACATGTCATTATCAGCTGGCTGCAACACAGCGTTTGACCTATCAGTGCTTGCAAACTCCAAACAAGCTAAAAACGTACTCCGATTCCAGTGTATAAATATTTTATCATATGTGGAAGGGGAGATCGTGAACCTAGTTGCATATAACTTCCCCCACATATTGCCCCATTTCTGTTTCAGCCACACCTCTTTCTGAAAAAAGTACCTACTTGTGCTAAATGTTTCCTGAGAATGTTATCCATGAGAAATGGATTTTAATTTCAGACTCATAAACAGTTAATCATATGCACAAAGGTCATGTTTCAAGGCAACAGGTGGCTCTCTTAATGATAAAGAATTTTGAAAAAAATAATCTATTATACGTTATTATAACATTTATGGATATTTCTGTAAATGAAGGATAAATCATGACGAGAAAACTTACGAAAAAAATAAATTCTATTATACGTTATTATATAACATTTATGGATATTTCTGAAAATGAAGGATAAAATCTTGAGGACAAACTTTAATTATCGGTATATAAGTCAAGTAGAAGTAAGAGTCCCAAATATTATGTTTCAGGATTCTGAGAAAAGGATATTGCATACATCCAGTCAATGAATGAAGCTTGAAAACTAAATACACAAAGTGTCAAAAACAGATGTTATTTAACAAGTCTTACTTATACACTGGTACAATACAAACAAGTCTTTAAAAGTTATGAATATAAACTTTTAAAAAATAAATTCTGTTGTTTATTTGTGGATGCAAGTTAATTGCATAAAATCTTGTTTTAAGAATGAAAATAAAATTCTCTCATCTGGCGAGCCATCCAAAATTTATTTTTATGAAATAGATTTTTTAAAAATACCATTTTATTAATGTTAAAACATTTTATGAAATCACTGTATTATTAGCAGAATCCTTTCTATCTTTTATACTGAAAAACATATATTTATTTGTACCATTTTCCTTGGCCATTGTGGTTTAACACAGCCAGTTAATATAATGAACCTATTCAACAACGGAACAGTGAATGGTTTTGTTGCATGTTAGTTCGCAATAGTGGCCATTGTATGCCTCTGTTTGAAAGGCAAAATCTACGACCAGAGTAATATTGTATTGATAAAGCACTTTTATTGATAAAGTACTTGTATTGATAAAGTGGATTGTATTGTGAGTTGGTAACATTATTGCAAATGGCGTTTATGATTGTAAATCAATTCTTTTTATTGTGTAACATGAACTGCGAAAACATTATTGTGACTTTATGGAATTTTGACTCAGCGATGTTGTATGGAAATGTTTATATTGTATGTTGTATGAAAAACAATATATTCATATTTTTGTATACACAGTTAGAAAAAAAGTAAAATGATCTATCAAAATTTTACTAGTGTCAGAGTTTTATTTTCATACCTCAACTATAAAATAAATGTAATCAATCACTTTTCCCAAAAAGTCATGATCACTTGTATAGAAATGCTTTTTTACTGTTAACATAAAAACTATTGTTTCTGCAACATTTTGAAACAAATACTTGTGATATAATTAATAAAACGTTTAATGATAATTATATTCGCCTATAAAAATCCCTTAAATTTTCTTGTTGAAATGTTGTCTTCATATCCTGCATTTTCATTCAAAAGCTAAGAATGAAACTAAAGTAACCTGTTTTTGAATGAACAAATCGGTTTACTATTACGGAAAAGAATGTAACTAACGTCGCCCAGTGAATCGTTTTACATCAGGTAGAGCTAACCTCAGCCAAATCTCTCGTGAAAAAATGTTGGTTGAAGATTTACGCTGGACTTAACATTTTCTTGTTAATGGCCGAGGGTCATTGTTTTATGTGCAAGAAAGTGAAGATAGGAGATTTCAGAAATGTTTCTTGTTTTGCCACTGACCAAAATATAATTATTTTAAAATTAAATGTGTTTTATATTTGTCAAACACTCAGTAATTTATATATACTAATTTAGGAAAAGGATAATTGTAATAATTAAAGTATAAAGTGATAACATTACACACATTTTATCATTGCATCTTGTCAATCTGTCATTCTATCACCAATCAATGTCCCTTCATTTTAAAATGTTTTCTGATAAAACCAAATCGATTGAAAAACGCGTACAAAGAAGTAATCATCTCAAGTGTAATCAAGCTTTCTGAATTTGCTGTAAACTCAATTGATCCTAGTCAATGTTACAGTGTAAACAAGCCCTAGTATTGACCCTCAAGGATCAATTTGAAGTGACGGAATGAACAGAATAAACGCGTGTTCTTTCTATATTACGTAATCAGCGATCAATGCATGCCCCATCAAAGGGTGATTGCTTTATGACGGGATTCAAGCCTAATTTGTGGTGGCTGCCAGAAGCTGAGCTCAATTGGTTTGTGATAATATTTGTTTTCAGGAAAGTATTATCCATTACCCCTGGGTCTGATTGGGCTGTTGCCTCTCTTTGATTTTGATTCTTTTTGTTTTGTAACATGGAGTTAGATATTGGAAAGACTAATTTTACTAAAAGTTAGGAAAACCTTTTTAAACAGGTTTTCAGTTATCAAGTGTTTGAGTCTTTCTACAAACATACTCAGATATGTCTACAAACTGGTTTATGACAAATAAAAAATTTTAAATTCATTTTAAATTATTTATCAGTATACCTATATGAAAGTTGTTAAACGATCATTTCGATAAGAGCACCAATGCCTTTATGACTTTAGTACCATTCTGATCAATGAAGGTTTATGAGCAGTAAAATTGCATGAAAGTCAAATTATGTTTTGGAAAGTTTCAAAAGTTTACTTATATAATGTTGGAAAAATGATGTCTTTCCTAAGAAATAACTGAATAATATTTTTGAATCTTACTTATTGTTATCTCATGTCTAATTCGAGTTCAAAATTCCTGTCATGCCCTGTTTGCTTCAACTATACGTTTTTTTGTACAAGGTTATCGACTCGATGAATAATTAAAAAGATCGTCAGTTAATGTATTCTCCGATGCACTCTTGAAATCTTTCCCCTCGTTAGCGTGTAGGCAGTTACATGATCATGCATAGGCAACTTGTGTTTTGGGAAAAAAATGTCATGGCCGCCATTGAAATGTAAACCCTTTGAACCGAGAAATTTGTTGGATTGTTGTGAAAGTATTGCAGGCATCTTTGTGAATAATAATCATAGACTTAATTAGTTGTGGTTTATGTTTAAAATATACAAATTAAGTGATATATAAGAATGTTGGCATAAACACATTCTTGTTTTTCATCACAAAACATTGGAAGGCGGCAGTTTTAACTTTCACTTTTTACTGATCTTATTCTTAAAACAATATTGATTTCTCTGAAAGCTTAATTTTACCTTTTCTCCGAATGATAAATAAAACCAAAATTTTCAAGTATATTTTCAGAGCAAAAGTTGTATTTTCATTATGTGAAAAAATAATGTTATAAAACTCTTAGAGTTGGTCGGACTTGTGATCAGACTGTGAGAAACAAGAATGTTTTTCTTGACTTAGATATTTCCTGACAAAGGAAATAATTAATTTGACTGTAACACTCTGAATAATACAATCTATAAACATAAATTTGAGTAAAAGCTTTAACCCTATTCAAGCCGAGGTTGACACAAGTCACAAAAAGCTCCCGGTGCATATACTGTTTTCATGCAGGCAAAGGTTAAGAGTTGGACCCTGAAGCTGCATGGAAAGGTCAAAACACGACGTTGTATTCTGTTTGCTGCGTTGTTTCACTACCAACTTCCGCTCTATACTTTAATGAGGGGAAGTTTTTAACCAACAGACACAAATTCTGCACCCTCTGGAAGTGACACCATAAAGCAACTATTATGATTCCTGAATACGTTCACTTGGACCTCTGACTAAATAAAGGATACACTTTCATCAATACATCTCACATGGTCATAATGATAATCATCTATTGAAAAGCAACTTATTATGATTCATATGTTAACATTGACCTCTGACTAAAGGATAGAAATTAATCAATTCATCTTTTCCTGAACTTAAATGACTCTTGAAATAATTATCTATTCAACTTTCATGATTCAGACTTTCATTGAGACCTTTGGCTTGCACCTTTTCATTGAACTTCACAAAACTACACTGAATTTAAAACTATGATGATAAATTGTCAATTGGTCAAAGCATGGTACAACAGCTAAGGGCTGGAAAAAAAAACCCTTTGTTGCCTGTGGCAGGCTGATAGTTAATTTCTTCAGGACATTTATCAACTCTCCTGTATTGTGTGTTATTCAGTGACGGATCCAGGAATTTCAAAAGGGAGGGGGGGTTCCAAAATTCCCCATACCCTCCCAGGCAAAAGGGGCCACTGTGATCCAGAGACGGTGGTTTGTCATATGTATAGTACCTGTTGATATCCATTAAATACTTTCATGTTAAAAAAAATTATAAGTAATATTTTTCTCTTTACTCTTTTACAATTTTTACTTCTTCTGAAACGGCTTCGGATCAAGAGGTCCAGGGTTCGAATCCCGCCAGGGGCACGGCAAGTTTGTCTGCAGTAGAGAACTGTTCTATGAGCAGTAAGGTTTGGGTGCAATGCTACACTGAATTTCAGCGTAGTACCACCCATGGTTCGCTAGTTCCAGCCGATGCTTGCAGGTTTCACCGCAATGCATAGCCACATGGCGTGGCGGGCTTTCTCCCTGCCATAATACTAGCAGCCGTTATATAAGTGAAATACTCTTGAAAGCCTCGTTAAAACCACAACTCACCTCACCTTCTTCTGAAAATTTCATTTTCAAAGGCAGATGAGATATTTCTCCCATTTTGTGTTTTCTACTTGGTGTCCCTATGGAGCATAGATATTTAACTATTATCTCTTCTGGTTGAATGACATCCAACTTTTATTTTTAGAAGACAAAGAGTTTCTAAAAAATTTTTTAATGATTTATCTTGTTTTGCCATATGTGATCATCATTTTTAACTTGCTTCTTGTTTGTTGTTTAATATATAAAAAGGGAATAATTTGTATTAAATATGTCAATAAAAGAACAAAAGGTTTGGGATGAAAGGTAGTCTAGAGGAAAGTACTCGTTTGCTGTTTAATATATAAGAAGGGTATAAAACTATTTATACTCGCTAGTATAAAGTCTTTGAATAAAAGAGCAAAAGGATAACGGTATTGAAGAAAATCTTTCAGCTGTTTCAATTTAAGAGGCTATGCCTTTGTTTATGGTATTAATCGTTTAAACAATCGTAATGTAAATACGTGTAGGGTCGCGACAAAGTAGCGAATACCTTGGTTGGTAGCATAAGGTGAATATCTCATCGAGAGAAGTCAGGGAGGGGAAAAAATGGTGTCACAGTCGAGGGTTAAGCCAACAATATTGTCAAGTGGATAATATCTTAAATTAATTGGTTTGTTTAGGGATATGTTTATGACCTTTACATATTTGAAGGAACAGAGATCTGCTGTGAGAAAAAAAACAAACGCTGATCATGTGATGGTGTTTTTTGCTATTTCATATTCTAATTGTTGATATGGCGTTGTAAAATGCTCCGTAAATGTAGCTTTCGAAACCATAGATAAAGAAAGCTTAGCATTGTTCAATGGAAAATTAGATTAATTAGCATTAGATTGTGGATATAGTAAATTGGTTCAAATAATTTGTAAGTGGGTCATCTATTTTTGGAGACATTATATATAAACGTTCTTTGATGGCAAACTGTATGCAATCTGTGATGGAAAGTTTTAACTATAAATTTAAATTTGCTACTCACAATTACAATTGTGTGTGAATATATAAAACAACATGCAAAATATTGATTTGTACCTAACCAATGATCTGATTTGGTATAACAATCTGTACACACTTACAATTATTTATTGTGTTGAAATATGTTTTGAAATGCTGACAAAACAAAATATCAATATACATGACCCATATATTATCCCTGTTATCTCAGGTCAATCAGTTCGCTGACCCAATGACCCCGGCATTGTACCCTAAACATAACACTAGTGGTTGGGAAATGTTATCAAGAGGCAAGTGCTACAGTGATGTTATCCACAAAACATATCTCAAGCTGATAAAGCCCTGATTAAGTCAATATGTCTTAAAAGCTGTTAACAGCGAGCTTTGATTGTTGATGAGTTTTATCTGGGAAATGAAATCTGGAACAAACTTAATTTGCTTACAGTTTCAGAATTGTTTGATGTGTTAAAGGGGCAGTAGCACGTTTTTTCGCTCAAAAAGTTGATGAAATGTATTTGAAAAATAATTTCACCAATAGTAAAACATCATTCTCTCTTTTCGGAAAATAAAGTTTAAAATTAGTGTACATGTTTCGGTAAAGCCATGGGAATCGTTTTTGTAATACAAAATAATAAATTGTGTTCACAATAAAATGGCCGCCATGCAATTTTTGCTTTATACGCAACATAGTTTTTACCACTACAGATAATTGGTTTGTGTAATAAGATGTTTTACCCTCTAAAGTTAATTTAAATGACATAAACTATCATTATAAATGGGAAATTTGAAAAAATAAATTTTGCAAAAAACGTGCTACAGTGCCTTTAAATTGGTTGCATAGTTATTTGTTTATGAACTTTAATTGAAATGTTATTTTCTTCTATATTTTCTACTTTTACAATTTCTAATGTTTTACAGAAAGCCTGGTCGACTAATGTGAAATTTTAATTATATGAACAGGCACATAATGCTGGTTTAGATTGTAACTCTTATTTGAAGCATTTGAATGCGTGTTAAAAATTTAAATGATTTATTGAAATCTAAATCTTCATCCACCTGATCATATTTTGCTAAATGTTGATAATTAAGCTTAATTTAACTGTCATCTTAATTCTTTTTCTCAATTTTGGAATTGTAAATTAATGTAAACATATTTGGATGTAATCTTACTCTAATAGGATTTATTTTAGTATATCCTGATAATATTTTGTACAGAGAGAACATAACCTCTACATACTATGCTCCTAAACACCATACTTATTTACGTAGTGAACTTTCATCCTGTTTCCAAGCCGCAAGTCAAAGTGTGAAAGACTTTGTAGTAGCGTTCTCCAGAGGCTCCTAATGATTATCCCAACTCTGTTATACATAATGAGTTCTCTGGAGAGTAGTCTTAACATGACCGTCCATGCTAAACTATTATAACACTCCTCCTTAGGGAACTATTATCTAATGATAGTCTGAATACGAATGTGCTTCAACGTGGGAAGTCACAACAGAAGCCATGTAGTGCTTGAATAAGAGAAGAACAAGAGTTCTGGACAGAGAATTATGTATCAATTCAATACAACAGATTTGATTAAGCGAATTACATGTATCTAAAATATTATCTGAACACTCTGACAGACAATGAGAAGTGGTGTCTTCATTATTGTACGATATGATTTGTTTGCGTATTTTTGCCTGATTATCGGTTAAGAGAAAAATTTGCAAAACTGTATGTGAAAATATCATTTGAACACACTGATAGACATTTAGAAGTATTAGCAAAAATAATTACATCTCTTTAAAATTCACAAAGTCTAATAAGTCATGTATGTGAAAATATCATTTGAACACACTGATAGACATTTAGAAGTATTAACTTCTTTGTTGTAGGATAGTATATAATTTGTGTTTACATTGGCTTGATTTAAAGATTTTAACATTTTGTAAATAAAATAACATTTTTTAAATTCTAAGTTAATGAATTCCTAAATTTATTCATCAACAATTCTATTGGATGTCAAGTCATATTAAAACATTCAGTTCTTATGTTGCTTAACGTGGTTCTTGGCAACCTACAAACAAAACAATGTACTCATGTTGCGTTCAGTTATTCTGTGAGATAAGAATGTGAAATTTCTCACAGCAAAAAGGTTGTTGTAGTTTCACCAAGTCTGTGAAACAGATACTACTTCAATTATTCCATTCATCAGCGATGGTATTGTTTGTCAAGTCTTGGAGTGATGGACCAATAGTTATTCTTAGCAATTCATAGATATAACAAAGCCTACAGCACAATAGTTCTTCTTGGAGTCTATGAAATGGAATCTTGTTCCATTATTCCATTCATCAACAATACTATTGGTTGTGAAGTCTTGGAGTGATAGACCAGAATGGTTTCTGATAATCATGGCGCTGGTGGAAGGGCTGGAATCGGAGAAGGATGGCAGACAGGATCTTCCTTGTCTTCTCTAAGAGCTCTGATTGGTCAATTACATTTCTCTATTAATGACTGCCTGACCACCATTCAACATGAATGATTGGCTCCACAATATTTGTCAGATTTCATACAATAACATCATGGAGATTTAAGTTTAATGAGCGAAAGAATTATGGATAAAGAAAAGACTTTTTGGATCTTGGAGCGATGTACCAGAATGGATTCTGATAATCCATGGTGGATCCAGATGGGGTTCAGGGGTTAAACCCCCTTTTGACAATTTTTGCATGTTCATGTGATGGACCCTTTTTTAAATTAGTGAACATACCTCTCCTCCCTGAAGTTCTGGATCAGCCCATGAAGACACCATTAGGGGGTTGTGATGTAGGACTTTGATAGACACTTTCTAGTTATTTTTCAAAGTAATGATTCTTTCACATGTTTCTTTGATGTATTCTTGGTTATAAGTCTTGAAGTAAAACACTACCATTTTGTTCTTGTAACGTCTGACAAATTACTTTTAATTTCCAATTTCCTGTTGATTTGCTTTTTTTGATACCACAGTGCCTACAGCACACTGTGTGGCAAGAAATCTGTGAAACTGAGACTTGTTTAATCAATTTATTCGTCAACAATACTCTTGGTTGTCAAGTCTTCCAGAGTTCCTGGTAATCATGGCGCCAATGGAAAGGCTGGAATCTGTTGATGGACAGGAATTTCTTTGTAGTCTACTTGAATTATGATTTTTCCACCATCATTCTTTATAATTCTAAGGAATTCACTTGTTAACCAACATTTTGTTTCTATATAAACATTTACTATGAATAACATTAAATCAGAAAAGACTTGAATAAAGGTGTCTGTTCTTGGATGATTCCTGTTGATATTAGAATGTCATTACGAATAAGTTGCTACAGCCATTCTTGAAATTCATGTATAATTATTATGTTGATTTTCGGCTACTTCTTTATCTGCGACCTCTGGAATTAAGTTTAACAAGTATATGTTCTCTTTTCAGTATTCTTTTTTTTGTTGAGTTGGCGATTCTTATATTCTGCTGCAACCCTTATCCCTTAACTTGCTTTTGCAGCAGTGTTTCTGCAAGATGTTCAAACCTAGGTTATTTTTTGTTAACAATTAAGCTATGATACTTATTATACATTCTGGAGTTAAAGAGTTAAGTCAAATTCAGATTTCTTTGTATGCATGTTCTTTTACTAACAGGGCTGGATAGCACAGTGGTTAGCACGTTCGGCTTCAGATCATGAGGTCCTGGGTTCGAATCCTGTCAAAGACTAACTGACTTGGCAACTTTGTCTGCAGTAGAGAACTGTAGTACAAGTAGTAAGGTGTGCAATGCTACACTGAAAATTCAGGTTCACTAGTTCCAGCCGATGCTCGCAGGTTTCATTGCGATGTATAGCCATGGCATGGCATTGCGGGCTTTCTCCTTGTCATAATACTAACAGCCGTGATATGAGTGATATAATACTCTTGAAAGCAATATTATATATTCAGGCGACCGTGAGGGAGTCTATGTTTATAATGCATCACTACGTATATGCATAATACTATAATTCATACATCCATTTACAAATCCCATTCATGAAAACAAAATAAAATTTCACTTTGAATGACATTTCCGTTAACATTTAACCCTTTAATCTATTAAAAAAAACTTCTACCTGTCAAACATGACTTAATTGTGTTACTAGGACAACCATTAAAACTTCTGACATAGCCTGAGGTGGAATAAGACCAAGCTTCACTTCAGTACATTGAGAGGACATCTTGCATTAACAATGGATGTGTCCTCTTTAAGGTCAGTGGGGGAAATCAGGGTAGTTGCCCCTCCCCAACCTCTTGAGAATGGACCCCTAAATAGAAGTTAACAGAGTCTGGTTCCCCAGTTATAGAGTAATAAGGAGTGTCTTCACAATGGACCTTATGCTTCATTAATCGGAGAATATTTCCTGTTGGTTTATCTGGATAATTGAAGAATTAGTGTTTTTACGTTTTAGCTGCACAAATGCTTTACTTTCAAAGAGTGTTTGGTTAAATATAAGCAGTTTATGACCTAATTAAAATAAGCTCATACTATGACTTTGTTGTAGCTTTTACAAAGTTTACAATACACTTAACATTTATTATTAAAAAGAAATAAGTACTGCATTTTGATTTTGCTGGACCTTTCATTTTAATCAAAACTAATGTTGCACCTTGATTTTGCACCTTAAATAAACAATAAGAATTTAAATGTCTCTCTGAAATTAAACCATAGTTTTCCCACGTAATATTGGTCTTGATTGTATACTATTCCACTAGAGAAAAAACTTAGCTGGACCTTGTGTTTTGTCCTTGTTGTGTTTTTGCTATACATAAGTTTTGTTCTTAAAAAGGTTTTATCCAATTTAGTTTTTTTCTCAGATGAGTTTTATCCAAGATGAGTTTTATCCTAGATGAGTTTTATCCAAGATGAGTTTTATCCTAGATGAGTTTTATCCAAGATGAGTTTTATCCAAGATGAGTTTTATCCTAGATGTTTTCTGGGTTGGTATTATTCAGGTTGATTTTGTCCTGCTCCTTTTGGTTATTAACTTATTACCATCAGATGTTTGAAAAAATATATATATGAATCAGGAAATGATAAAACTATGAGTTTATTATAAAATATTCCAAAATTGCAATCAGAAGGATTTAGTCTCAATTTCAAATATGTTAATTACTACTCTCAAACCTACCACGGAGAGCGTAGGTCTGTAACTATTCGCTCATGTCCTGAGACCGGAATGAACAATCAATTCTTGATCACATAATGACAGGTACAGAAAGGTGTTTCAAACAGCATTGTAATTAGGTCAGTAGATAATTAAACGCTAAACTCAACTTGTGCAACAACTATTCCTAATTAAGCCATCACCTTTGAGCATCAATTGTTACGAAACATCAAGGCTAAGACCAAATTAGGAAGGTTTAGACGCTGTTGCGTAATCTTATCATCATAAAATCTCCATCGTGTTTCAAGCTGATAACATATAGATTCACCTGGGTTGTTCCGCTTCATTGACCAGGGAGGAAGTGCTGTTGCCATAGCAACCAGGTGTGTTATTGTTGTGGAATGAATGCAACAGCCAGAAGGCTACAATTACCTGACAAGGACGAGTTTGAAAACAATTTTATAGCTTTTTATTCAATAACTGTCTGAAGACAGGATGTCATGCCATGAACGATGCAAATAAATGTAATATTTAATGTTTAGAGGCCTGAATGGTCGGATGACATCAATGGCATGGCAATTTTAAAAAAAAATTCAGCCCCTTATCCTTGAATGGATCTGCATGAATATATTAAAATCTTAAATGATTAAAACGTAAACTTAAAATTTAGTTTGAGTTTTCAGATGAACATTTGTAACTTATTCAACTTCGAAACAAGTATTTAAAAAATTTTATACAACTCTTCCAAGTGTACAGCTTTAAATTAAACCCCAAATGTTAGTCTGTAGTGTTTGTCTGCATAAATAAAGCTTGTTCGTAAATCGTAATGTGGAAAAGCACTTAATCCTTGTAAAGGGTCACTGCAGATTCCTTTATGCACAAACTTCCCGATTTGTCCCCTCTGAGCAGAGAGACAGTGATAAATAGAAGCACATTGCACATTGTCGCTATGATATACTCCGCTGGAGGTTTTGTTCAAGGGTTGTTAGGTGTCATGGAAAAGGTCCTGGATTTAAAATAAGGGATTAATATATGATATGAAGGATATGTTTAGATTTACATTGAAGGGTTATTAGTTGTCGTGGAAGAGGTCTTGGATTTAAAATTGGGGATTAATATATGATATGAAGGATATGTTTAGATTTACATTGAAGGGTTATAAGTTGTCGTTGAAGAGGTCTTGGATTTAAGATTAGGGATTAATATATGATATGAAGGATATGTTTAGCATTATGTTTGAGGGTTATTAAGTTGTTGTGGAAGAGCGCTTGGATTTTAAATTGCGGATTACGTATGTACATATATGATATGAAGGATATGTTTAGATTTACGTTGAAGGGTTATAAATTGTTATGAAATATGGCTAAGATTTAAAATTGGGGATTAAAATATGATATGACAGATATGTTTAGACTTACCGTACATCTGTTTGAATATGTTCTATTTTAACTCTTAAACTGCCACTACGATAAATAAATGATAACTTCTGTATTGTGTCTTGATTCACATATTGCTTTCTGATATATCTGAGACAAACTTGGTCTGACTAAATGAGTAAAGTCAAAATAAAATGAATTGTGTGTGATGTTTATAAATCATTACATAAAATAGAATTTAATCTAAAGAAATCAATTAATGTAAATAAGATAAGTAGAGATAAGTAACGTAAATTTCAATTAATTTTGTGTTCAACACAGCTTTTCAGTTTTATTTACATGTTTATAAATTGAAAATTATAAATTATAATTATTGCTATGAAACTTGAACTCAACATAGGACATTATATTGATACAAACAAAATCTAATTCAATGTTTTGGTTTGTGTATTAAAAACTAAAACTAAAATTAAAAAATTATATTTAAACATTATTGTCTCTCACAACAGTCAGTGTTCAGGATAATAAGAAGTTGTGATAGAAGGATAAACAAAACAGCAGGAGTGTTAATTACATTGCCATGTTTACTAATCACTGCCATCTCTTATAAACAAACTCTTACAGTAGGTTAAATGTATATAAAGAAACTTGTCTAGATGACTGTCTCCCAGTCTCCTGAAGAATTATTTTCCACATTTTCCTTCACATTTTCATCCACTTCTTTCTTCACATTTTCCTTCACATTTTTTTTCAAAATTTTCTTCACATCTCCCTTTATCATAAACATACCCATAATTCATATTAATACAGAGGCGGAGGGGTTGGGATAGCGCAGTGGTTTGTGTACTCGGGCGGAGGGGTCGGGATAGCGCAGTGGTTTGTGTACTCGGGCGGAGGGGTCGGGATAGCGCAGTGGTTGTGTACTCGGGCGGAGGGGTCGGGATAGCGCAGTGGTTGTGTACTCGGCTTCAGATAGAGAATCCTTATCAGGGGCTCGCAACTTTGTCTGCTATACGGTTTAGACGCAATACTACACAGAATTTCAGCATATTACCACCAATGGCTCAATGGTTCCAGCTGTTGCTCGCAGGTTTCACTGCAATACATGGCCATAATGGTGTTAAGGCTTTCTCCCTTCAATGATACTAGTGTTATCTGAGGGAAGTATGTGGAAATAGTCCAAATCCTTCTGTCACAGTAAGAACCTAAAGCAAAGCTATCACATTGAGCATGGCCAGAAAACTATAAGGTCTCAGAGATTTCTTTGATCATTTGAGAGACTTTACGTCTTCTTTGACTTTAAACTGAGTCTTTGATATATTTTATTTTAAATTAAAAATGCAGTGCTTTTCCTTATGTTATTTTTTTGGTCTTGCTATTTAAAACATTCTGAATGAGGACCGAGGTGATATTAAAGGAGCAGTGGCACGTTTTTTGCAAATTATTTTTTTTCAAATTTCCCATTTATAATGATTGTTTATGTCATTTATATTTACCTTAGAGGGTAAAACTTCTTATTACACAAACCAATTATCTGTAGACGTAATAACAGTGTTGCGTATAAAGCAAAAATTGTATGGCGGCCATTTTATTGTGAACACAATTTATTATTTTGAATGACAAAAACGATTCCCCTGGCTTTACGGAACCATGTACACACATTTTTAACTTGATTTTTCGAAGATAGAAGGATGTTTCACTATTGGTGAAATTATTTTTTCAAATACATTTCATCGACTTATTTCACCGCAAAAACGTGCTACTGCCCCTTTAAACTTAGTCTTTGATATATTTTATTTTGTTTTAAAATAAAAATGCAGTGCTTTTTCCTAATGTTATTTTCTTGGTCTTGCTATTTAAAACATTCTGAAAGAGGACCGAGCTGGTATTAAAGAGTCTTTAAACATTTTTGCAGCAGGACTATGCTAGTGTAGACACTGCAAGACAGTGTAAAACAAGCACAGTTAGAACTGTTTACACACATAACACTATAGGTGTCAGAGTGGGTGTACATCAGATAGAGGTAATTAAACTGACCAGGGTGCAGATTTAAGCCAATTAGGACCCCGGACCCCCAGAGTGATACACCGGGCAGGAGGGGTGAGGATGAGCAGTTTGTTTATAGTCTCTATCTGATCAGCTGCTGAGTGGAAACACATGGGCTAAAACATCTGACCTCTCGCTCGGTGTCCGAAGATATGTTAGCTGAAAATAAACGAAGATAAAATTAGCTGAAGAAGGTGTCATGGAGATAAGTTAGCTGAAAATGAGAGTGTAGAAGAAATGTAAGTTGAAAATATGTATGTAGAAGAATTTTTAGCTGAAAATAAGAGTGTAGAAGTTTTGTTATCTGAAGAAGGTGTCATGGAGAGATGTTAGCTGAAAATAGGTCTTATGAAGATATATTAGCTGAAAATATGGCTTCACAAAGATAAAGTATGTTTGTTGAATATAGGTGTCAAAGATATGCTAGCTGAAAATGAGGGTGTGGAAGATATGTTAGCTGAAAATGAGGGTGTGGAAGATATGTTAGCTGAAAAAGGTTTCATGAAGATATTTTAGCTGAAAATGAGGTGTCAGTATATGAATTTGTAAAGTAAGATTTCTACTACTTAATCTGGCATGGTGTGCACAAAGGTTATAATAGTATCTCATCACATCAAGTGAGAACACATGGACCTGTTGATATTATATGGCATGGTGTTTCTAAAGATATCTTAACAATGAGGAATGTAATCAGATGGAATTGGATGTATATATGCCACCTCATCTAACTAGGTATGTCTGGAGGTGCTTCACCCTGACATGAGGTATACATGGTATTACTTTGAAACCTCTCTTGAACACGGCCCTGGTCACCTGCCAAGTGGAAACACAGGGGTTAAACAGCTGATCTAGCATAGTGTCTTAAAGGTGCATCCATTGTGTTTCATAAAATTTTATTTGGCTTTAATACGTTCCAGCCAACCACATGTGATGTCTACAATACAAATAAATTCATTCAGCTTGCACATGTATCCCCAATCGCCAAATATATTATAATTACAAGTTTCCAATCAAAATTTAGTAATATCATTTTGCATGTGCAGAAATCGAAATTGCACATCCCATTTACATTCACATTAGTTATGTGACCTATTAAACATTAAAAACTAAAAATTGTCTTTCTGTCTGTTATAAATAATATTCCAAAATTACGTTTGACTCATTGGCGCGCGCCACACGCTGTGCATTGTCCGGTTTTCGATCAGAAACCACTACTTTTACCTTCATATCGTCAATATGCTAAGTCTACTATCATCAAATTGGTAGTTTTCGGTAACAGTCGGTACTTCTCGATAAAGTAACACCATTTATAACGTTTACAATATTTGACCCCCAACAACACAATGGATGTACCTTTAAGATGTGTTGTTGGCTGAATATAGGTGTCATGAGTCTTGGTCAGGAAAAATTCTTACCATTTGACCTGACATGATGTCGCCAAAGGTTCTTTAGGCTCAGACCTGATCACATAAAGGGAAAAGACAATAGGTTTACTCAGTTTATATGGCTCACTGTCCAAAGATGGTTTAGGTTTATGATGATATGTTTTATGATAACCCCCGGTATGTGTTATTATTATTACTACAGAGATTTGAGTTCCCTTGTATCAGCGCTAGCACAAGTTGAAGTGTGTTATGATTTAAGCCTAATAATACTGTAATTATATAAAACGTTTTCACAGGAAACATACGTAGCGAAATGCACCTAATTCTTCAGATGAATTATTGTCCATTAGAAAATAAATGTTATTGCATCTCAATTAAATTCATTTGTTGATGTGGACAATATTTGAACATTATGTTTCTGCTACAATATGATCATAGAAATATAAGCACTCATTACTCAGTGGAAGTGTACATAGACTTTGAGAAGTCGTAGAATTTATTCTTTTCAATATTAACTCTTTGAAAAACCATGAATATTTTCAGTAACCAAATGTTTGTCTACAGGGTCGTCTTATTGAAGAAAAGGCTGTGAAATATGTCAAAAATAAATATAGGTATAGGTAGGTATTTTCAAGCCTTCCCCCAGGGCACAATGACAGCCTCTCTCTCACCGACTGTCCTGTCCTATCAGACTCCCGGGTCAGTGCTCGGTCAGACGCGACCTCCAGTACATCTAGGTGAGATGTGACTATCTTTATCATGTCAGACTTTCCACATGAGTGCACACAGGTTGACCTTTGACCCAGGTCACTGTCAGATACAAGGAACGGAAATTTAGAGGAAAAACACAGTTACACACAAATAGGAATTCTCTTATAATTTAGATTCATTGATATTTGATAAATTGATTGTTTAACTTTGAAATACTTTTTCGTTTTACTAAGGTTTTGATCATTGTGGTTGTGCAAGACCATTCTTGGGTGGTTAGGTTATAATTATGACATTGTTCAAATCCTTTTATGTATTCAGGTAGATAGTTAATGTTGACAGTAGGCACCAGGGTTAGACTAATTTTTTTTAATACGATTTTGATTAATAACGGGTTAACTTGAATATATATATTTATTACGACTGTCGATTGTTGTTGCAGCAGTTGTACTGTAAGTTGATTATGAATATTCTAAATGAAACTAAATAGGAGAATAGTAATACAATATCAACACATGTATATTTATTATTTATATTGAATACATGTAAATGTCAGACAAGGCATCCAAAATCCCGGAAGATATCAGACTTGCTGCGGTACAATCAATATCGTCAGAATTCAAATATGAGAAAATCTAACATGATAGACTCTCACCTAACAGCCCTTCAATTTAGCTTCAATATGTTAAGTTGATCAAGCAAAACAAGATATCCTAAATGTTTTATTCATAAAGTAATCTATTTGTTTAGTTCCAATCATCCCAGTATGTGAACCAGCTGCCACTTTCAAGTGGATGTTAAATCTGTTTACACAACACGTCACACGTGTGAATAATGTCTCGTATTTACCCTGTATTGCAGGCTGATAATGAACTTGTTGTACAATGTTAAACACTGTTGAAGTGTCAGTGGTGTTCATTGTCTTGTACAGCCGGTGACAGCTGACATGGACGACCTATTGAGTGATTGACGGCCACTGCCACAGGTGCATCAACGAGAAATCTTTTCATGTTGATTTCAGAAAGGTGACAGATTGTGCTTACCTGGACCTTTACACTTGACACTGATCTTTGAATCCTCAACTTTAGGCCACCCCCAAAAAATAATTTGTTTCTGGTTTCTGCCCACATCAGTTTCAAACCCTCGCCTCAGGTTTTTTTTTTCTAGGTTTTAACAAAAGTAAGGGCAGATAACTATAATTTTTAGCCTCAGAAAACATTGGACATAGAAAATGTCACTTGTTTCTGTTGAGATAGAGTGTAGGGGTGAGATTATTGACTATTTGGAATAGAAACACATATTTAAGAGGGTTTGTGCTTTATTTATATAAATAATTGTATAAATTTTGTTTGTTTACCTCTTCATTCCCCCCCAAAAAAATGTTGTAAAAAAAATAATAAATCGCGTCATCGCATCATTTTTGTCAGCCTGTAATGACCAGAAACATTTTTTTTTTAGGCCTTAGATTAGGATTAAATTAAGGGCACTGAAGGCTGTTGGTGTTGAGATGAAATATTTCGTTCCCATGTTAGGAGGAACATTCTGCCTTCAGCCCAGGGGGTTATCTGCAAAACAGCCAGAAAAATTACATGATTCAGATTACTTGACTCTGTCATCAGATATTTATTGATGTAGAATTGCAAATTGTAAATGCAAATCTGATCAAAAATTTGATTTCTAAATGAATAAAGCCTGTAGTTAAAGGAGTCAAGGAAACGTTATGTTTCAGGGATCAAGTTTGAAAAGAATGTTCGAGTGACTTTGAAAGTGAAATTGTAGGATTGATGAATAATAATTTGTTTCTTACTATTTGGATTTTGGGATATTCATTAAAGTTTTAAATTTGGCACTATGTAGATACATGAACAAAACATCTTTGTTTTCTGTTCAAGAAACTGGGGTGATGAAGAATGAAGACAAGTCAAAAGCTTGAATACACCATTGTACTCAATGTCCAAACATCACCTATAAAGAATAATGATCAAAAGCATAAATCCACTGAAAAAAATAACTCATCAAATTTCTTCAAAAAACATAGGGGAAGAAGCATGTACATTGCAAAATTTATTTTTTCAAATTTCCTATTTATAATGATAGTTTGTGCCATTTAAATTTACTTTAGAGGGTAAATCATCCTGTTGCATAAACCAATTGTCCGTAGTAGTAATAACGGTGTTGCGTATAGAGCAAAAATTGCATGGCGGCCATTTTATTGTGAACACATTATATTATTTCGAATGACAAAAACGATCCCCATGGCTTTACTGAGCCATGTACACACATTTTTAATTTGATTTTCCGAAGAGAGAAGTGTGTTTTACGATTGGTGAAATTATTTTTCAGATACATTTCATCTACTTATTTGAGCGAAAAAACATGCTACTTCCCCTTTAAAGGGGATTATGAGACTGACTGTTATAGCATCATGTATAAGAGTGTTATGCTATGCTGTAAGAACACATGTGTTGTTAACACCAATATTGCACAGAGACCCTTTTACTCATTATGACCATGCTTTCCGCAATTACCTATGTTTGCTGTATATAAGTACTTCCTGGGTTCATATAGGTCAACAATGGACCTATAATCTAGTTGACCTTTGACTTTTCGTCAGGACACAAAATACTGACCAGTACACTTTTCTTGTCACTTGTGACGGTCAGTAGCGTAATTAACGAGTCTGAGTCAGCTGTCTGCTAATTAGACTAACGAGAATATTGATAACAGTGTTTATTCTGATTAACCTATCACTCTGGGGTTATTACAAGCACCTGCCAAATTGCCCTGATATTGAAGGTAACAGAATATGTTGCTATGGACTACCAGAGACTACTGTATGCTTATATTCATCATGTGATTTTGATGGAAATCGAAGTGACAAATGTAACAGTGTACAAACAGCTGTGAATGAAGTAAGATCTGCCTGACACCCCGGAACCTGGTAATTTTTGGTTAGACTGGTAACTCTTTGAGGTTTTTACTTGATTTTGCCATTAAAAGGAGGGTTCTATCAGGGTATATTTGGTGGAACCGAAATTCGATAGGATATCTCTGTTTACACATATATGCTACTAATAAATGATTAAAACACAGTCAAGTTAAAAGATATTAATAAAGGTAATATTTTGATGAATTTATATTTCACAACTTAATAAAGACAAGCTTACATTTGTTGAAAAATAAAAACAAGGAGAACTGAAGCCATTCGTCGGCGCTGCGAGTGGGGAAAAGTTTGCTACGGCATAACAGCAAACTGTTTATTAGTTTTATGACACGCTATGTGTTACTATGTGAACTTTCTATCAGTGTATATGACTATATCTTTTATCATTAGAATGTTGTAAAATTAGGTAAAATATAGCGTGTTTTCATTTCACGTAATGCACAAAATCCAATATGGCGAATTTTGCCGACAGAACAGCCCCTTTAAATTAACAAAATATTTTGGTTTAGCAGAATATGTTTCAATGGGCTACCAGAGCTAGTGTATTCTTGTTTTCATGATTTTGATGGTAGTTCATGAAACAACTGTAAAAGTATACGAACAGATGTCACTCACCTTACAACCCGGAACCTAGTATCTTTTGGTCCAAGTAGTGTTTTGAGCTTTTTACTTGATTTTGCAATGAAACTGAAATAAAAGAATTTTCATGGGCCAACAACTTTTACATAATCTATAACATTAAAAAATATTTTTCATACGCCATTGCCCACTTATTCAATTTGAGCCCTGCTTTCGAAACCAAGTTTCACAACTCAAGACAACAAAATTGAAGCTGTTTGTCAATGAAAACCAGTTAATTCAATATGATTTAACAAAATATTAACAAAAGATCATGAGACAGTCTACAAGTTTGGAGTTTCTCACGGTTTGAGTAAGATGCAGAAACTGTTTGGTAAGGGGGTGGCTTCATTAACAATACAAGGTCGAGACAAAATTAGAATAAGTATCGTAGTGCGAGAGTTTGATAAATTGTGCTAGTCGGTGCATTGAGTAATTACATACAGGGACTGCTGTTATTGACATTAAATGTACATTCAATTCTAATGCAGTGCATTAATTTGTATTTATAAATATTTGTGGTGCATTATGTTGACACTAATTTGCAGCAGTATTGGAATCTATAATTTTGTTGGCAAAGTATCGTGGTTGTGTATTGAATTATTTACCAGCCTTGTAACAGTCTGTATTGAAACATTGTAGCAGTGCACACGAGGAGGTACAGCTTGCTGCTATGTTAGAACAGAACAGTTAATGAAATGCAGCAAGGCTTAAATAATGATGAAGACTTGCGAGAGTTGTAACTTTGAGAGAAGTTGATCTTAATGCTACAATAATAGTACTACTTCAACTAGATGTGATTCTATTAAATGGACCACTCTTAAAAGGAGGGTTCTATCAGGGTATTTTTTGTGGAAACGAAATTCGAAAGGATATTCCTGTGTACACATATATGTTATTAATACATGATTAAAACACAGTGAAATTGAAAGATACTAATGAAAGTAATATTTTGATGACTATATTTCACAAATTTATAAAGGTTAGCGCACACATGTTGAAAAATAAAAATTATGAGAACTAAAGCCATTCATCGGCGCTGCGAGAGGGGAAAATTTCGCTACGGTCTAACAGCATATTATTCATTAGTTTTATTATATGTTATCTGTTACTATGTGAATTTTCTATCATTGTATATGTTTTATTTTTTAGAAAGTGTAAAATAAGGTTAAATATAGTGTGTTTTCATTTCATGTAATGCCAAGAATCCAATATGGCGGATGCTGCAGATAGATTGTGATAGAACTTTCCCTTTAATGGCTTCGCAACTAAGGGGTTTATGTGTTGTGTATAACATCAACACACTGGTGACTCTCACTTTCCATATTCATGTAGATGACCTTGCTTTGACACCTAACGCTATTAAAGACTTAACTTAAATGTACATAATTAAACTGTTCTGAATTGCAATTAATTTATGATAATTCTGGCAATAAAAACGAGACTAATAGTCAAATTAATAACATAAAGTAGTCATAGCTGACGGTTATTGATAAGTATATTACTAACTGCTGCACTTACCAATAAGACTTATATATTCATGATATACAGGAATAATTTAACATTGAAGTTTAAATTTCAGATGAAGTGTTCACCATTTGCTTCCCCCTGATCCAAATGAATAGAATGGACTACCTTGAATTTAAGTTCACATTTGGTGTACAATGACATTCAATTTTAACAAACTATGCTTAATTAGGAATTAATCAAGGAAGCATTCTGAGTGGTTGAATTACAGGAATCAAGTTTGCAAGGGACTTGCGGCACTAGCAGAATTTTACCTTATTAACAGGTAAAGGAACTTTTTGGACGAATTCTAGACTTGCTTTTCATTGGATGACATGTTTTGGTCATTGGTGAAGTTGTCAATGGAATGAGTTTATCTCAAGTTAATGATAGAAATAATATGTATTAAAGGGGCAGTAGCACATTTTTTGCAAAATTTATTTTTTCAAATTTCCCATTTATAATGATAGTTTATGTCATTTAAATTAACTTTAGAGGGTAAAACATCTTATTACACAAACCAATTATCCGTATTGGTAATAACGATGTTGCGTATAAAGCAAAAATTGCATGGCGGCTATTTATTGTGAACACAATTTATTATTTTGTATTACAAAAACGAATCCCATGGAACACCTATTTTTTATTGGAAGACCAAATGCGGTCAAGGGTGACTTTGTCAATGGAATGATTTTACCTCTTAGGCAGTGAAAGGATTAAAAATATAAATAATATATCAAGTCTGAGTAAATGCTCAATTCAGACTCACGATATCTGCATGGAGTAAATCTGCACTTATTTTTGATTGGATGACAAGTTTTGGTGAAGGGGAAGCGCTCAACGGAATGATTTAGCTATCCAGATGACCCTGATGTCAACTTTATTTCAATCCTCGTTATGAAACTGCTCCCAATACTGAAGATATCCATCTCCAATACTAACAAAAAGATAATTATTCTAATGAGTTGTGAGGGGAATATGATCCTTATTTTCCTCTGTTTTGAAAGTGATACGTTCAGCATAACGAGATGATTGCAGTTACTACGACCTATGCAAATAATTGGTCTATTAGCATAATTACAGCGGTCATTATCTGGCCGTAGTAGCCCCAGGGCTTTACTGACCGCTTCTGATTATACTATTACTGACCGCTTTAGATCATACTATACTGACCACTGTTGATTATAGTTAGAGCTATTACTTGGGAAGTGTTACGTAGTACGGACTACAGCAACCGGTTAATATGTTCATATCATGCAAGGTGGTAGCTGTTTATTACACCTCTATGAATATGCTAAAATCTGATGTAATAACACTAGCTAGACTAGATTCTAGGTTCTAACCCAATTTTAAAAAATGACCGCCTGTGTTTTATCGTCGTGGATATCAGAATAAAAGTATAAAATGTGAGAAAATTTTCCTGCATTTTATATTGTTGAGCCGCTGATATTTCTCTTCTTTACAACAATACCCAAATTTATTTTGGCTTTTATAAAGTACGGAAATCTTGACGACAAAACTAAGCAATGTCTCATTCTAGATTTCTTGATGGGAGTACACAAATCTAATTAAATCTAATCCCTGAGTTAAATTAAAATTCTCTGAATATTTCAAAATGTCCTGATCTAGAGTAGTTTATAATAAAAACTCATGTCCACCACTTCTAAATGTTGTATCCTGACAACTTCTTAAAGCTTCTAATAACACTCAAACGGCATAAGGAAGGAATAAGTCTAGGTCGTCGAGGCTTTGAAATTGAAAAACTTTCATTTCGGTATATCCATAATACAGGTGTATGGCAAATTCTGAAGACGTAGTATCCAAAGACGTTCAACAATTTTTTGCATAATTCATGACAGTGCAGGAAGCAATGAGAATATTCAGTATAAGGTCTCGTCACAAGAGAAAGTGATTGCTACACGTAAAGAGAAAATAGAAACGGAATTCAGCGAACCGCACAAACTACGCACTATGAATCTATTGACTTGTCGGGTACATGAAAATAATTGGGTGAGAAGTTGGAGAGATTAGTCGACCGTTAAGGGTGATGAACTAAGGGGGAAGGGAAGGTCTGCAATAACTCCCACTCAGTTTAAGTCAGGGTGTGATGGCAGGTGTGTCAGGTAAATGGGTAGCGTTAATTCGGGGTAGAGAAGAGGGGTATTTTCGGGGAGAGGCGGGAGGAGTCAGTGGTAGTTTTTATAAAGAAACTCCAATCATTTCAAACTTTGGGGAGTGGGATAGCGCAGTGGTTTGCACGTTTGGCTTTGGATCAAGGGGTCTGGGTTTAGAATCCTGCCAGGGGCATGGCAGCTTTGTCTGCTGTGGAGAACAGTTCTACATGCAGGACGGTTTGGGTGCAATGCTGAATTTCACCGCAGTCCCACTAGTCCCACTAGTTTCAGCTGATGCTCGCAGGTTTCACCGCAATACATAGCCATATGGCGTTGCAGGCTTTCTCCCTGCAATAGTACTAGCGATATAGTGATATAAGTAAAATACTCTTGAAAGCGATGTCAACTCTCCTCAGCTCACCTAGAATTTTGTGTGTTGGGGTGGTTCAAATATGCTGGACATTATGGCACCATGGTGTATTTTCATAATCAGATTGTTTACCTGTGCTCATGGATTTACTTTTAGCAAAAGTGTTGATAAATGTGATATCAGAAAACAGAGCGAGATTCTATTCACATCCAAGCTTCTAGCCTTCAATGAAAAACGTACATCTCCGGCATTTTTAAGATAATGATAATGAGAAAAGAATACTTCGTAAAATTAAAACAAATCCTTACGATTCTTTTATTTTTTATTTTAATCGATTTTTACTAAAGTAGTATATGCCGCTTCATGGGTGAAGGTTAATTAATATCCAAGCTCACCTTCAGGTAATACACCTTCACCAGGTAGAAAGGTAAAAGATGAAACATTTCATGTTATTTCCACACAGTACGTACCTTATCACACACAGTACCCAGTTAGCAAAGTCAATCGATCCGCCTCTACAATCAATCACAAATGGACCTCTCAACATGAATACCAACTCAGGAAATAATAGTATCTTATTACAGGAAAAGTGAAGGATAATTTCCTTGCCTGGTCATCCATAAAACCAAGCTTCCACCCCATCTCTCAATGAGTGGGTGGATCTTAAAGGGACACTTCAAGCGAAAATCTCTTTGTGGATATGAAAGTTGAAAACATATTCCTGTTTAAAAATTTAATGTATTCAATTGAATTAACTTAACTTAAAACTAGATTTTATTTTGTGAAATTAGATTTGACTATGCTGAAAAAATTACAAAATTTCAAGCTAGGTAAAATTGCTTTGGTGAAATTAGATTTGTCTATGCTGAAAAAATTACAAAATTCCATGCTTGGTAAAATTGCTTTGGTGAAATTAGATTTGACTATGCTGTAAAAATTACAAAATTTCAAGCTAGGTAAAATTGCTTTGGTGAAATTAGATTTGTCTATCCTGAAAAAATTACAAATTTCCATGCTTGGTTGAGTTGCTTGGTTAAGTTGCTTGGTGAAGTTAAATTTGACTATGCTAAAGAGATTACAGAGCTTTCATGCCAGCTAATTAAAGTATTTAACTACCGGGTATGCTGAAATTTTTTGTAAATTTTCATGCTAGGTAAAATTGTTGTTGTGAAATTAGATTGGAATATGCTGAAGAGATTACAAATAATTCAGAGATTACAAAGCTTGTTGAGTTTTTGCCCTCTGAACTGACTGGTCTATCAAAGTGAACCTGGCTAATGAAATTTGTTTTCCAGAGTCTCAAAGGTTTATACCAGGATCACAGGGAGATAGCACATGTCTGTTTATCAACAATAGCTGCTAGTTAGTGTTTAATCTAGCTTTCATATCGAGAGGTGTCAACAGGGAGATTGGGAGGGGTTAATGTTGGTAGATGGTAGGGGTGAGGGGTGGGGGATGATGGTTGCGTTGGAGATGGTTTCGGGTGTGGATGATTGTTGCGTTGGAGATGGTTTTGGGGTGTGGATGATGATTGCGTTGGAGATGGTTTTGGGGTGTGGATGATGGTTGCGCTGGAGATGGTTTTGGGGTGTGGATGGTGTCAACTGGGAGATTGAGGGGTTGATGGTGGGGTAGGGTTTTAGGGTGAGGATGCTGGTGGGTGGTGGATGGATTGCATTGCATTGAGAATAAGGGGACTAATCATGTACAATATTTGTTCCTACTTTTATCTTATATGAATGTAGATGGCACTTATCTGTAGATTTACAACATAGGTGGGTCCGATTGCTTTAGCAGTTTAATTAGTGTCAGGGAAAATAATCAACCTTTACAAGTTGCCCACTTTGTCATGTTGTAGCTTTGATCCTGAGGTTAAAAGTTCACTGAGATAGGCTTTAAAGGCTGAAAGCTTTAATCATCTTCTTGTCAATATTTGTGCATGTGTGCACATTTTCACTGCTTTGCCTGTTGATATCATTTTGAGGATTAATTAATTGTTAAAAATCGTGACAAAAACTGTTGTTTTGTCAATTTCATATATGGAATGAAAACAGTTTACATTATTTAAATTTGTTTGTTTGGTTAAAATGTTTAAACTCGAACGTTTTGTACTGTTATACTGTTGACAATTTAGAAGCTGGTTTCGCTTGTACTATTTTCCTAATAATCAAGGACTTTAGTAGTGGTTATTGCAATAATCTTTTTTTAAATACTTAAATGAGTAAATAGATGCTTTGATTAATAAAATTTCGAAAAATAATTCTTGATATCTTGAAAAAGATAGCTGAAATTTTAAGTAAAAAAGCATAAAAAAGTGTATATTTTTGTAGGAAAGTATAAAAGCAATGTCAGAATACATGTTCTGCATATTCAATATGCTGTAGGTTATTGGGAACTAACTGTTTGAAATGAACTGAGAGTATTTCCTTCTCTATTGTGAATATTGAACCACACATTGTAAGAGTTTTTATTCAACGGGAGACAAGTAACAACTTTCTATAGCTTTACATGTGAATTCCTTATTTACTCTCCAAAAATAGACGTTATTTCATGTGAATTAAACCATGCAATATTGCAGCTTATGTTTACTCAACCGTGACGGAATGACTCAATACATGCCAAGATATTTAAATAGTCATCTGGAAGACGGTACACTGCTTCATTCACTGCGGTATTGTAACTTCCTGTCCAAATAAATCATCAAACAATGTCATATTCCTCGAATAAAGACAGTCAGTAAAGTGGTCGGGAGATCAAATTGAGTGTAGTCAGTTATGCGAAGAAATACTGTCCTCTGATTGGTCGAAGACAAGCGTCATACAGTGCATTTTCATTTGTTACTCATCGATCAACAAACGCTGGAGGGTGGGAAAGAATCTGTAGACAATGTCCAAAATACATTTTATGAGTTTTCTTAGCACAAATTCCATGTTAGATGTATTTTCATTCTATTTCATAAACAGAATTTACAAAATATATTTATTTTTGTCATATGTGATAGACAGAGTATTATTTTAACCATTTGAGTCTTATAAGAGATGATGAAAAAAAAACAGTACTCTCATCATATGCACAAGTCTGTCAATCCTGTGAAATAAATTTTTGAAAAAGAAAAAATATAATACTGCTTTACGCACAAGTATTCAAATTATATTTGCTGCGATAGTGGCCGCCCGTCTTGACCCTCTTGGACATATGTAATCAGTAGTTTGACAGATAGTACACAAATTCCCATACAAGTCAACATAGCAAGTCTATGGCTCTACTTCTATATCACAGCGTGTCTATACAATCTGTTTGTAAACTCTCGGCCTATAAGCATTTTATCATTGTCCCCTCGTCTTTTGATGTCCGTGGGTCTACTCTGTGATCCAAAATTGAAAATTAATAAAAAGTTACGAGTACTGCTTTTGTTTGGATTATTTCTGGATGTAAATATAGAAGTGGATGTTAGGGATAAAACGTTCTTTATTAGAGCGATTTATCTTGTCCTTTGTGAGGGCTAACTCGTAAAGCTTTCATAACATAGTACGAGGGCTTTTGTGTAGCAGTCAGTCATCGTACAGACTTGTGTAGACGTTTTATGAACTGAGATGAACTTGAGTAGAGGGTTAACACAAACAGAGGTTATGGCTATGATAATAATAATGACGATTTATATTTTTAGCTAAATCTGCATGAGTTATGATTATATGTTGATATTATTTCCATTTCCATACTTCATTTAAGTGATGTTGTTTTGTAATCTTTGTTAACAACAACTCAATAATCTAAAAGAAATGAAATTCTTACCTACAACCTGATACCCATAACATGGCAGCCATTTGATATGATAACACAATAAATCATCTTTTGTTTACGCAATTTCGCAAAGATGAAAATACTTGTTAACAGTTGAAATATATGAATGATATTGATTTTTTTTAGATGGTAATTTTTCTTTTAATAAAAGACATACTTGTTCAAAGACATTCATTTGTTTGTCAAGAATTTGTATTTAAGCTTGTTGTTTGTCAGTCTACATCCATATCATAGCTATTTTAATAATCTTAATTCTTCATCAAAATGTTAATCAAGAAACAAATACCACTTTAAAGTTTACAAATATTAATTTTGTCACCTACAAATATAATGTTCATATCTGCTGTCTAACTTGTTGACAGGAAAATAGTATTAGCGTGAACAGCTGCTGGTTGGGAAATATTATCAGGAGAAAAGGTGTTGATAGGAAGCTAGCATGATTGGATTAGTGTTGATAGGGGAATGGTATCAGTGTTTGGATGTTGAGAGGCGATTGTGTGTTAAAGCGTGACATATGGACAAGAAAATTGTCTTGATAGATCAGGTTACTTCTAGATAAGATAAATCAAGTTTGATTAAGTCTTTAGGTGAATAGTGCAGGATAGCCTCTTTCTTTAACTTCTTTCACGACGCTTCCCTTTATGAACAGGTTGTGATTCCTGTAAATTTACCAAGCAGAATGGTTGACTGCATACTGGAACCATATGATTTGGTATGTTAAGGAGAAAACATGACTCCGAGGTCTTCTGCTCTGAGAATAACCTGAAGGGAGGGATAAAGCCCCGAGGGCGTTAGCCCGAGGGGCTATCCCGACCTTGAGGTTATTCTCAGAGCAGAAGACCGAGGAGGAGTGTTTTCTCCAGCTTATAAACCGTCAACAATCAAAATTTACGAGTTATAGTTTCGGACGCTCAAAGGGGCTAATTCCTCCGCTTAGACCATTTTGAAAGCAGAAGACGAAGGAGGAATGTTTTCTTCCTATTTATAAACGTCAAATGTAAAAATTTACATTTTATAATTTTTTATTCCCAAATCGTGTTTTTATAAAGGGTATTTCGGCCTCGGTTGCGTTATATCGAGGCAAAGAAGGTATGACTATAAATGGAGTAATTCAACTCCACTCATCATCTCGGTCTGCATAGCCGAGCGGTCTAAGGCGCCAGTTTAGAGAGCGAAGGGTGCCATGTTCGAATCCAGCTATTTCAACTTGGAAATTTTTAACTTTGTATAATTTTCGATAATAATTGCTGCTTGTTGGCTATTGCGTTGCAAGTCTGAAAAATTATTCTAAGTGCATTTCCAGGTCTTACTTTAAAAAAAACCTTAGGTTCAGGTCTTACTTTCAAAAGTAAAACCTCATACCGGGTTATTCTCGGAAGTAAGACCTCATTAGAGGTTATTCCAAGAAAAGAAGATACCTACAAAACAATAGACAGAATCCGACCTAGGTTTATAATCTATCAGGAGTTTTTAAAATTAAAAACATGTTATTTTGACCAAGGACGTATATCACATCTAATATCCATCTAATTCCTTGTTTTGACAAAAACCTAAAATGTGTCACTATCCAGATAGCAGACCTCTGACTAAACCTAGCTAGACTCAAAATATGAGTGACTAGCAAGTATCATTGAGGCTAGGTTTACTAAGACTGAAAATTTGAAAAAAATAAAAACAATAATAACAGAAGCCCCCAAGATTTCGTCATTTTCAAAACCAATCTCTCTAGTCTTGTAGACTTGCCAAGGCTTTTATGTAAA